>QLPG01037972.1:0-10665 GCA_003314385.1 Gomphus sp. MG54 | reverse complement strand
AACTATAAAAGTAGCGGGATATATGTAGATAGTTCTTCACTCAGAATATCAATTGATTCACACCCCTTTGTCCGCTCTCTTTCTAAAGTCCTTCGCTCGAGCTGACGCCCTCGGCATCCTCTCAAGGCTCCTCTCACTATCCAAATTAGTGGCATGCATGGAACAGCAGGGCACAATGCAAGAGCACGTTGAAGCCTAGCCACCCCGTAATGGTTTGCAGGACTTAACCGATATCTCGGCGTCACCGAATCTTGACAGGTTTCATGCTGGTTGAATGTTGATTGTAGTATATATAGGGAGGTGGTCAGTGCTTGGGATGTGAGCATTGTGATTGGTGTTACAGGCTAGGATATGGTAGGTGATTTCAGTGGAGCAGAAGAGGAGGTCAATAGTAGACCAGGTGTGGTGACTGTCAGATTGGTACATTGGGGTTCCCTGTGGTAGGCAGAGCTCCATGTATCCTTGTGCTAGGATTGTGAGGAGATCCTCTGTGTTGCTTTGCCGGCATCTGTTGGGGTGAGTGCTGCCTGACCACATAACATTGTGTTTATTGAAATTGCCCACCCAAATCATAGATGTGATCGGACTAGGGGGGTGTTGTGATAACCAGCCTTGGAGGTGGGTGATGGTGGTATTGATATTAGGGGGGTTGTAGATGTTGTAGTAGTCAATGGAGGCATTTTGGGTGGAGATTGTCAGCATGGTGATCAGGTTGGAGGGGATGTGAATATGTTGTGAAGAGGAAGAAGTCAGCTATGTAGATACTAGTATAACTGAGAGAGGGGGGCTCAGGTCATCTGGTTCTTATACCAGGTAGATAGGAAACCACTTTAGAGAGGCTATAGTGAGCCAGGAGTGTGGGTAAATGTAATAAGAATGAGGTCGAATTCAGTAGGGTCAGTAATGTTGATCAAGGTGAGAGTGATGTCCTTCGAGTGCTTGCAGTTTTGTTGGGTGATCTTTAGTGTGTTGTGCCAAATGCAATCACACATTGGGGGGTGCAATGGGGGGAGAAGTTGTCCCAATGATTTTAACTACTGGTTGAGGGGATAGAGAGGGGTGGGCATTTGGTGTTTTGTTAGAGCTGGGTCCTGTAGTGATGAAGGTGAAAGCAGTGTGCGATTCATATCACCCAGTATTATATTCCTCCCTTCTGGTTTGGGCATTGAATGTGGATTTTGCATTTGGGCAACTTTGGATCCAGCTAGCATGGTCACCAGCACAGTTAGCACACTTGGGTTTATCATAAGAGCAGCGTTGGTTCGGAAGACAAGGGTTTTCATGCATGCATGAGTTTTGGTAGTCAGGTGTGGGCTCATGCATCGTCTGCAGTGCTTCTCCCCATTACACTCCATTGCTTGATGCCCCCTGTCCTGGCATTGGAAGCACTGGAGTGGTCTGGGTATGTATATACTGGTATTGCAAAGGACACCATCAATGGCTAGACCCTGGTTGATTGCCATGTTTGCTGCTGTCTTGTTCTTGAAGCTAATCATGAGCAGGCTGCACTGACTTTTGTTTTGAGAGTCTAGGCTGTTTAGCCATTCAATTTTTGATGGAAAAGTCTGAGGCTGTAGCGTCGCCATTGATGGTCTCAATAATTTAAATTGCACCTTCAGGGTTGTCAGGATCGTGCCAGAAGGAGGTCGGTACATTGTGTGTGACTACTGGGTAGGTGCATTGTGGGACTATAGCTATTGGGTTAATTAGCTTTGTCCACTCTTGTGCATGTACCTGGGCTCAATTAGCATCTTCTACTGTTTTGAATGTGAGTGCAAGGTTTCTGGCTGCTAATTTGGAGGCATAGCAGAGTGGGGAATGCATATCTAGTCCTCCATTTTGGG
Source organism: Gomphus sp. MG54 (assembly GCA_003314385.1). Taxonomy (NCBI): domain Eukaryota; kingdom Fungi; phylum Basidiomycota; class Agaricomycetes; order Gomphales; family Gomphaceae; genus Gomphus; species Gomphus sp. MG54. Next base: position 8,821 of record QLPG01037972.1, on the reverse strand, counting down.
GATCTGAAAAGGATTTAGTTAGTATATTGTCACATATTTTTGTGAGTACAGTGGGGGCAACTCCATGGTGTTCTCCAGTTTTGTCTGAGTTCTTCAGCGAGATGAAGATCTGCTTTTCTCAAAGTTCAGCTGAGGTTTTTGGTTTAAGGATCACCTAGTTGCTTGCTTCACCATTTTTGACCATGTCAGCATAGGAAAGGAGTGAGGCACTGTGTTACTGTAGGTCCGTTGTACAGCAATGGCCTGTTTAATATCATTTATTGCTGATTGGAAGTCATTTGTCAGGCTTTGATTACTGACGGACTTCGGTACTGCCGAAGGGTACTGTCGAAAGGTACTGTCGAAAGGTCGGGCAGACTATGGCCAAGTCCTGCAGGCCAAGAGTAGTGGCGTTGGCTTCAACGTACTTGTGCGTTGCGCCCTACTTGCCATGTGTGCCACCGATTTGCAACAGACAGATACTCGGGAGGATGCTGATAATGCCAGCCCGAGTTGAGGACTTAACAGAGAGGAAGAAGGTAGAAGGGCCTGAGCCTAGTCAATACCCAGAATGAGGAAATATGTACATGCATGTCCTACTTATATAGGTTAAGAAGCAACATGTGGAATAAGGAATGTGGAGCAACAAGGTATGCAGAGCATGTGGCTATTGTCCACAAAGAGTAAAATTAGAACAAGGAATATAAATGGTCATAGAACAATGAAGGGTAGAATAATAGGATCGTGATCGAGGACATGACAATAGGGAGTGGCCGGTTATAAAACAATGGAGTTGTGACCGAGGATAATACAAGGGAGGAAGTCCCAAGGTGAGACGGACCAAAGGGTGAGGACAAGGAGTGTATATGGCAGATGTACCGAGGTGAGACCGGTGTACCAAGTGTTATGCATGTGGCACAGACACTTGGTCGTGGATATGGGATGGTCATTCGGTTGGTACCACTGAGTGAACAGGTCTCGGTACGTGTGCTTGACATCATTGTTCAATATAGGGTGGTGGTCAGCATAGAGCTGGGAGGCCTCTCGCAGTAATCTAGTAATAGTGGTTAGCTAGGCTGTGCTGTCCCTACCTACATTGTATGTATTCCCTTTCCTGAAGTGCCTGAAGGTTTCAAGGGCATTCACTAGGGCAGAGAGGTCAGTTTTGTTAGCCTCATTTATATCTCAGGGAGCCAGGATAGCAACAGGGCTTCCTGGGTCAAGGAGCATGGGTGTGGTGGCTCTACATTGTTGCCCGCCAGGTGTCTGCAGACCTTGCAGACTCAGTTGTGGACCAGAGGGTTGCAGCACCATTTTGGGCATGTAGTAAGAAGTAAGGCAGAGAAGGGGGAAGGGTGGTGCATGAAGAAATCAGAGTGTAAAGGTGTGTGTGTGCCAAGAAAGAGCGTTCCAAGGTGTCCCCCCAGTTCCAGAGGCGTGTGCCAGCCAATAGGAACGTGGGAAAATATGTTTAAGGTGGTGGTCGGGGTTCAAGGAGCGCTGGACAAAGCACATAAACGTCGCATACCACTTCATTCGCGAGAAAATATAGTCAAATGAAGCCATGCTCACGTATATACAATCAAATGAAAATCCTGCAGACATATTAACAAACTCACTTGATGGGCAACAACACAAATATCTCATGCACAAGCATGGACTACTTTGCGTTGAGGAGGAGCGTTAGGAAAAGGATAAATTATATTAGTAAGATCCGGAAGACTACCGGATGAGAACCGACTCAAGTACACAGCAATGGTTATCTCGGACAGAAAACTTGAGTAGAAGCTACTAGATAGTTCTTGTTATGGACATTGCTAGAGTATATAAGGGAACAAGAAAACGGGAAACAGAGATCAGTTCTCGCTCAACATATATAACTACTACTGCGCCCAATAGTTTTTACTGTAGAAACTACTAGCTTCACACCAAATGTATGTTTTTTTGGAGGTTACTACAACGACCGCTACCGAGGTAACGGCGTGGTCCGCATATCGGTCCAGTCCTTAGAATCGGAAATTCAGCGGCCGAGGCTCTAAGCAGAGGTACGAGCAACACGAGGGTGCGTTCAATCTCCTGGAAGCTCTCGAATGAGCTACTGTCAACATTTAGCATCAGGTGACCAGTTTCCGTTAGAATGCACCGAGGCTAACATTCCATCCTCATAGGCGCGTTTTCTGGTTTTACTTCTGTAATATGTCTGCAGCCATGTGCGTATATCTTATGTGTCACTTAAGTCCATTCCTCCTAATTATGCCCTACATCAGTCGACCTCTTAAAAACCCGACTGCAGCAGGGCGATGGCGGGTCCGATCAGCGGTAGAACATCGCGTGTGTTCCGTGTGTTGCATACGTTCATACTATTATGCAGGCGTACTCTTGGCATGGCCCGTAATGTGATAGCGAGAGACGGAATCCTTGGCCTCTGGCACGGCACAGTGCCCACACTCATTAGGCACGATGTTTCATTCATTGTATCCTTGTCTAGCAAGAACTCACCGCGTTATTAGGAATGTTCCCGGTGTGGCATTGTACATGTCAACTCTCCACCAAGCCAGAGCAGCCATGGCCAAAACTCCATACTTTTCCAAATCATCTTCTTCTTCTGCTTCTTCTTCCTCCGTCCTGCCTACTTTGACCGTCCAGGGTAACCTCCTCGTAGGAGCCATCGTAAGCTTCGCTTATTCATTCATTTATTGATTTATTTCCCTCAAGTATCCTACATCACCGGTCAGACAAGAACTGCAGTGGGTACAATGCTCAACCCATTAGCTGTCTTGAAGGCGCGTTATGAGGTATCTCCTACCCATTTTTTTTTTCGTAGAACTGCGCCTTGGTTGAGTCCTTTCAAGAGCGATCTTTATTCCTACCAAAATTTGTCGCAAGCTTTCCGGTCGCTTGGGCGTTGTGGCCCATCACATCTCTTCCGCGGCGCGACTGCCTCTGCCATGCGTGATGCACCTTACGCAGGGCTCTTTCTTGTCTCATATGAGCTACTCAAACGGGAAAGCGGTGCGTTTCCATCAAAGATACACTTCATGTTAATTTCAATGCCATTCCAAAACTCACGGAACAGCTTCCCTTCTACAACCGTTGACATGCCCATCCACCGCACTAGTCAACGCGTTCGCTGGCGCTGGCGCTGGCACAGCTGCAACACTCGCCACGCACCCATTCGATGTTCTTAAAGTTAGCTTTCCCCGTATCCTCGTTTCTTCTCTGTTAAACACAGTTGTTCAGACTAAACTGCAGGTGCGCAATGAAGATAGATATCAGACACTACGAAGTACCATCCAAACCGTCTGGATTGTGAATCAAATGTTTCCGTCTGTTATTTTTCACTGATGCGCATTGTCTTCCTAGGACAGAGGCATTCGAGGATTTTTCGACGGCGTTTCACTCAGGTTGTCTCGTAAAGTATTAAGTTCAGCTATTGGCTGGGCGGTCTACGAGACAATTCTTATCTTCATTCACAAATGATACCGCCTTATTCACAATGTATAGATTGTAATTCTAAATGAATCTCCATCTTGTTGTACAATGTCTCACTCTCATCTGCTTTCTTGCAACTGTTTGAAGGGAAAGCAGTTGATTATTGTTCCTTTGATATATATATATATATTCAGTAACTTGTCTCTGTTAAGTGCCAAATGTGCTGAGGTTGTGTGATCTTGGGCACTAGTGTAATAGCACTAGGGAATGGCACGGGTCACCCAAGGGTCAAGTGTAGGTGACCCGCATCCGACCCATGGGGAACCCGAACGCGTGCGCGTGCGGCGCGTGCATGTCGTACGCGCACACGTACGACAGGAGCGAGTGCGGGTTGTACGCGTGCGCATGCACGCGTACATAGATGATACGCCGGGTTGGGCCGGGTCATGGATGCTCTCGGCTTGACCCGCACCCGCACCGGACCTGTTGAATTAGGCTCTGACGTGCACAGACATCATGCCATCGTCTGACATGGTCGTAAGTCCGTTTCTATGGGCCTGCGGGCATATACATTCTCATTTCACACGTTCGTTCTAAATCATTTATATTCCATATCAGTTGTTACCCATACCTCAGTCGATTCACCCATTCGTGCCGACTGAGGTATGTTACCCACTACTTTACCTACCTTTAGGTAGCTTACCATTTGTCCTGTAGCGTGTGACTTATTACAGGTACCAAATATAGTCAATTCACCCATTGGTGTTGACTGAGCATGTGACTTATTACAGGACCTGGTAACCCATGCAGGTTGGCCTAACCTGTGCTATTCCCTAAATAGCACCCTTGTTTTGGACTGTAAGAGAGGTATCCTGAGAACTGTGACCAAACTTTGGTGTGAATAAAGCCTAATCAAGTTCTCTGACAAGACAATAGCAAGTGAATGCCAGTTAGGTTGATGTCCAAAAAAATTATGTATAGGAATAATAGTGTATGTGCATGAACTATTATTAGGGAATGGCACAGGTCACCCACAGGTCAAATGTGAGTGACCTGTACCCAACCCATGGGGAATTCAAACCCATCAACCCATAGGTTTGTTCGATGGGTGTTATAAGGGCAACTCCAGTGGAACCTGAGAGCTATCACACAGTGCCTAGCAATGGGGGGATTCCTAAGTTCAATCATTCATCCATGTATACAAGAGAAGGGGACTGTACCTGGCAATGGGGGATTCCTAAGAGGAAAACCTAAAGCCCCTTGCTAGTGATCTCACACTTTATATACCCTGTGCCCATGCACTGCTTTCCCAACATACCTTACCCTTCTCTTGGGTCCAGTGGTATGATCTCCTGAATGCATGCAGGCCTAGTCCCAGGTGTCTGGTTCAATATTTCGGGTTGTTGGCTCAGTGTGCTATGGAGAGGTTGGTCAGTCATTGGACCTTAGGGAGAGGTATCTCAAACTCTCCTGACCCTTGGCTTGTCCATTACCTTGGCCAATGTTCTCTGGTTGCCTCATCTTATATCCTATCCTTCTCTCCCAAGGTGTGCTTCTCACCATGTAGGGGCCTCAAGGATGTCAGATCCATTGAGCCATCAGGCCAAGACTTTGGCTGGTTCTTCAGGTCTGCCAGCTTTTCAGGCACCAGTACTGCCGATGATGCATGGGCCGAGCACTATAGTAATAGTGCCGACTTCACAATGCTGGCAGGAAGAGGCCAAGTCCTGCAGGCCGGTTGTAGTGGCTTGGCTTCAACATACTCGTGCATTACACCCTACATTCCATGCATGCCACTGATTTGGGACAGAAGAGATACCCAGGAGAGTGCCGAGAGTGTCAGCCCAAGTAAAGGACTTTAGACAGGAGAAGGGAGGACAAGAAAGCATAAACCTAGTTGATTTCCAGAATGAAGAACCATCTACATACATTCACTACTTATATAGGTTAAGAAGCGAGATGTAGAACAGGGTGGCACAAGGAATGGAGAACAATAAGGTATGAAAAATCATGTGGAGGTATTGTCCACAATGATCAAGAATAGAATAAGGAATATGGATGAGAATAGAACAATGAAAACAAGATAATAGAAATGTGGCCAAGAATAGAATAATAAAGGGTGACCAAATATAAAACAATAGGGTCATGGCCAAGGATAAAATAATAAGGAAATGTCCCAAGGTGGAACGGGACGAGAATACAGGATAGACAGGGTGGGATTAATGGATAATGAGTGAAGGATGAGTGGATGATGGATAGAAATGGGGAATGTGGATGGTGAGTGTGCCAAGCCAAGACCAACATACCAAGTGACTTATATGCGGTTTGGTCACTTGTGCATGGAAATACACTGATTGTCCAGCTGGCACCACTGAATTACCGATACCTGGTATGTATACCTGACACAGCTGAGTTGTTGGTGCTCAGCTCAGGGGAAGAGATGGGTCATCCCCTGACATCACCCCCCCTTCTAGAGTGTTGCACTATCGAAGCATAGGACATTATGAGTCAAAGGCTACTGCCTGGATCTATTGGGGTGCTCCCAGGTGTGACTGATAGAACTCTCAGACCTTGGCCAGTGCTGCCATGTATTTCTCTGCCACCCACATGTTCTCTTCATAAATATACCCTTCCCATTTTACTAGGAAGTACAACTGTCCCCATGTTAGATGGATGTCTAGAACCCTTTTCACCATGTAAAGCTCCTCCCCATCTACCAGCTCTGGCAGGGAGGGGTGTTCTGGATCATCTACCTGGAATTGGGTCTTCAGGAGCAGGAGCAAGCTTGACCATATGAGAGACTGGATGGAGGGAAGACTAGAATTGTAGGAGCTAGAGTTTATATAAGTGTCTGCCTACTCTCCTCTGGACAAGGAATGGTCCAAGATATCGGTGGCTTAGTTTCTAGGATGGCTGAGTCATTCAGATGTCTGATACATCTAGGAAGACTTGGTTTCCCACATGTTACTCAGGTACTGGTACTGGCATTTGTCGTTGGTTGTAGTACTGAGCCATAGCATATTTGGCCTTTGCCCAAGCTGACTTGGCTTCCTCCAATGACTCTCCATTCAGTCTCTGAACTCATTGACCATCTTGGTAAGCAATTTGAGTTCATGGGGCTTGAAGCTGTTTTGGAACTTGGATAAGACTTTAGTGTTAAAGATATAACATTTCAGTCAAGCACTGTGTGTAGTGAAGTGAGACAAAGAAGAGTTTCAAACCCTGCTGTAGCACAACTCTGGAAATAATTTAATATCTATACCTTGGTTATAATCTGTGTAATAACTCTAGCAAGCTAATGCGACAGGAAAGTGATGTATTTTTTTAGCAGCAATGAATGAGACTATCAAAGTCTGTAGGTTCAGGACACTTAGGGGTCCAGTGATATTCTAATAAAAGGGAATGTGCTTAAAGGAAACAGGAAGAAAGTAGACTGAACAGATTACCCAGTCAATGCACTCCAAAATGAGGGTGAGGCCAATACAGAACTTACAGTGAAGTAATCTCTAGAGACAAAAGAGTCTTTAATCAGGACAATCAACTGATTAGAAACCCCCAGGGATAGAATGCAATTAAACTGGATAATCAAAATAACAATCTCACTCTGTAGAATCAGTTTACTAAGCAGGACAATCAACTACTTAGGCTGAATCTATTAGGAACCATTGCACCAGCATTCCCAACTATTCAATTCAGCTCATTCAGCCTAACTCTGCCCTCACTTGCTTATTTGACCATATGCCCTTCAGCTCTCAAATTCTATACACCTTGTGTATTCATGCATCACATGAAACTGTTAAAATGCTCCACTCATTTACATCAATTCCATATGCTCACAAATCCATTTTCACTTCATCTACATTTAATACTTTCTTCATTACATTCTGCTCTACTTTCTTTATTTGCAATTCTTTTCTATCTCTGATATTCGATCTGCTACTATGTTCCTTATAGGGTAACTCTGTTGGGAATTGGGGTGATATGTCACCCCTCAATATCACAGAGGAGATCAATATTGGGACATATTCTATTCTCACTTTTCATGATCCTTGGACTTTCTTATCTATTAAAGTAATCTAGTCAACTGCCAAGTACACATACTGAGCATCCGGTAATTCAGCAGTGCCAACCAAGCAGTTAGACTACACCCATGCATAAGTGTCCAAGCCACATGCAAGTCACTTGGTACACCAGTCTCAGCTTGGCACATCTACCATCGACATTCCCCATCCCTATTCCTCATCCACTCTACTTCATTCACCATCCATTAATCCTACCCCATCCATTCCTTATTCCTTGACCTGCCTCACCTCGGGACATCCTGTCCTTGTTTTATCCTCGGCCACAACCCTATTATTTTATAGTCAGTCACTCCCTATTGTCCTATCCTTGGCAACACCTATTATTCTATTTTTGATTGTTCTATCCCCCTTTACATTCCTCCATTCTATTTTTGCTCATTGTGGACAATACCTCCACATGCTCTGCATACCTTATTGTCCCACATTCCTTATTCTACATGTCACTGTCAAGTACATGTACTAAGGCCTGGTAGTTCAGTAGTACCGACCAAGTACCCAGCCGGTGACCAAGCCACATACTTAATACACCATTCTCGGCTCGGCACATCTACCGTCCACATTTCTCATTCCCATTCCTCATCCCCATCCACCTTATCCTTTTCACCAACCATTAATCCTCCCCCATTCCACTCCTTATTCTTCAATCTGCCTCACCTCGGGACACCCTGCCCTTGTTTTATCCATGGCCACAACACTGTTGTTTTATGGTCTTACACTCCTTATTGTTCTGTCCTTTGCTATGTTTCTATTATTCTATTTTCATTGTCATATCCTTGTCTACATTCCTTCATTCTAATTATACTCATTATGGACAATACCCCCACATGCCCTGCATATCTTATTGTCTACATTCCTTATTCCACATGTCACTTCTTAACCTATATAAGTAGGACATGCATGTACATACTTCCTCATTCTGGGTATCGACTAAGCTTAGGCCTTTATCTCTTCTTCCCTCTGTAAAGTCCTCCACTTGGTCCGGTACCTTCGGCACCCCCAAGGTATCTTCTCTGTCCCAAATCAGTGGCATGCATGGCAAGTAGGGTGCAATGCATGAGCATGTTGAAGCCAAAGCCACTACTCCCGGCCTGCAGGACTTGGCCATTGTCCACCCGACCTTTTAACAGTCCCGAAGTTCGTCAGTACCCCCAGCTTGACAGTCACTTCTTAACCTATATAAGTAGGACATTGTCAAGTCCACGTACCGAGACCCATCCGCCGGCAGTGCCGACCGAGCAATCATCCTATATCTACGACCAAGTGCCCGCATGTTTTGGAACCTGGACAAGACCTTGGTGTTAAAGATATAACACTTCAGTCAAGCACTG
>QLPG01037738.1:0-11350 GCA_003314385.1 Gomphus sp. MG54 | reverse complement strand
AGAAATTACATATTTCATTGAAATCTCATAACATGGTCAACATTTAAGATAGTTATCTATTAGGATAGTTTTTCATTATTTCCTGTCTTCGTTTTATAACATATAATAGGCATGAAGAAAATGTGTGAAAAAAAGTATATTATTTGTCACAAAAGTTAGCAGTCACATTAAACTTCTGTCTGCTTCCTTTGCTATGAATGCCATTTTTTTCTACTGATGAGAGAAATGTCATATCTTTCCTGTTATCGGGTCATTCTATTAGAAAAGTAAAGTATATTACAGGCCTAGAGAAGTTAACAGTGGGAAGAATGTACCAGAAATTGGAAATGGATAAGGTAAGCTATAAAAGAAGGCCATTCAAGCTCTCTTCAACCAATCAGTAGTATCAAGCCCACAATACCGAGCTCCAGTTCACTCGGTAGTACTGACTGATCAACCCTTACCATTTAATCCCACACCAGTGACTAGGAAAATCCATGGGTCAGGCCAACCTACACGGGTCACCGGGTCGGGTGTCCTTGGGTGTGGGTGTGGGTCAAGCCACAAGCACCCGTGACCTGGGCCCAACCCGGGGCGTCAACTCTGACACGAACGCGTACATGCATGTGCCGACACGAATGTGACACCCTGAATGTGATGAATGTGCCATACGCGCACACGACACCACGAACACGACGTACATGACATACGTGCATGTGCCGTGATGTATGCAATGCCCGTTATGTGCACGTGCCGCCACATACGCAACGTATGCAATGTATGCGCACATGCTGTAATGAATGCAACGTATTGTGTGTGGGTGCAGCGCACACCCGAGACCCATCGACCCGTGGGAAAAACCCATGGGTTGACGGGTTTGGGTTTTCCATGGGTCGGGTGCAGGTCACCCACATTTGACCCATGGGTGACCCGTGCCATTCCCTACCAGTGACAAGTCATTCCTCACTAGTATGTGGTCTCAGCTTGGTACATTTGGTTCATCATTAGGTTCATTATCCCTATCCCACCCTCCTATTCTTTATTATTCTTTTATTCCCTGTCCTTCCCCTTGCCCATTTACCCTTGGGACACTCACTATTCATTGTCACTCAGCAGTGGCCCTATTGTTTTATATTCGGCCATTTTCCATTGTTCTATTTTCACTCACTCTTTTGTTTTCAGTGACACTCTATTGTTCTATTCTCACCCACATTCCTTATTCTATTTCAGATCATTGTGGACAATACCTCCACATGATTCTTCATACCTTATTGTTCTCCATTCCTTGTGCCACCCTGTTCCACATCTCACTTCTTAACCTATATAAGTGGTGAATGTATGTAGATGGTTCTTTGTTCTAGAAATCAACTAGGTTTATGCCTTCTGATCTTCCCTCCTCCTGTCTAAAGTCCTTTACTCGGGCCGACACTCTCGGCACTCTCCCAGGTATCTCTTCTGTCCCAAATCAGTGGCACGCATGGAAAGTAGGGTGCAACACATAAGCACGTTGAAGCCAAGCCACTACTCCTGGCCTGCAGGACTTGGCCACTCCTCGGCATTCCCAAAGCGACAAGTAGCTAGACCATTACTAGCAAATTAGACAATGTTATTCAGGCTAAAAACTATATTACACCAGTTTGCAGTAGATAATGTATATATCGAATTTACATCTATTTATATAAGAGAAAGAAAACTGCAACCATTTGGTCAATCATAGCTATCCTATTTGAAAATTAATATAGAACCTCCCTAACCTGATGTAAAGTACCTTGTAATAAAAACAAACTATTTAAAATTGCTAAAATAAAAAGTAAATTTCAGACAGTTAGTCCTGACTAACTGTTAAAGTGATGAGTAAAGCTTTACTGAAGACAGAGATACTAATGTTTGATTCAGTCCAGTAAACTATGGTAAGAGCATTAGAAAGTCCTATTGATGATTGTTAATGGCACTACAAGAAAAAAGAGAAAGTTTGATAGAGGAGAGGCTTAAGCTGCTGTTGATGCTGTACAGGAGATGATCAAGGTTGGAAAGAAGAAACAACAGACAGTGTAGAAAAATAGTGTCAGGATTCGGTAATGCCGAAATATCGGTTAAGTCCTGCAAACCGTTCTGGAGTGGCTAGGCTTTAACGTGCTCGTGTGTTGTGCCCTGCTGTTCCATGTATGCCACTAATTTGGATAGTAGGAGGAGTCTCGTGAGGGTGCCGAGGGCGTCGGCTCGAGTGAAGGACTTTAGAGATAGGAAACGGACAAAGGGGTGAAAACCGATTTGATATTCTGAGTGAGGAACTATCTACATACATCCTGCTACTTATATAGTTAAGAAGCAAGATGTGGAACAGGGTGGCGTAAGGAATGGAAACAATAAGGTATGAAGAAACCACATGGAGGCATTGTCTACAGTGATCAAGAATAGAATAAGGAATGTAAGCGAGATTAGAATAATAGAGGATGGCTGACAACAAGATAATGAGGGAGTGGAGGAGGAAATAGAACAATGACAACCGGAGATAAAACAATAGGGCCGCGACCGAACAATAATGAGATAGTAATATGTTTCAGAGGGAGCGAGTCAAAGAGTGGATAGGGGGTGAAGGAACAATGAAGAGAATAGGATGAGAGGAGTGGTCCAGACAATGTACCGGGTGTACCGAGCCGAGGCTGCATAGTAGTGCGAGATGATGTGGGCAAGGGCCGGTTGGTCGGTATTCCCAAGTGAGCCGGTACTCGGTGTTACGGACTTGACAAATAGATATAGAACATATTTTGATAATTCATATGTGTGTAGCTTATTATTAGGAACCATGTTAAGTCCACATGTCAGGCGCTTAGCTATTACTTCCGAAAGGGCTATCCGGGTTGGCGGGAAGGTCCGTAACAGGGTCGAGGACCGAAGACGGAAGTCGGACAGACTACGGACGGAGACAGAAGCACCGGGAGCTTAGGGTTGGTCGTGGATTGGTTCAATCCAGTCGTTGTAGTGTTCGGAGTCGAAGGGACTTGGCTTCAATTTATGTGTTGTGCCCTCCTCGATCGTCTGTCCCTAATTTTGGAAAGGAGACGGGAGTTTAATGGAAATAAATTGGAAACTAGGTGGTAGACTAAGTCGATATTCGTACTGACGAACAGTCCAGTTGACTGGGAGACTATATACATGTGACTATCCTTGTACTATCTTTGCCGGTCATAAAACAAGGAGAAGGAGAGTACAAGGGGTCAATATAAAGGAGAAAACAAGGGAGTGAGGTACGCGATGGTCCTGCGTGTTGGTTATCAAAGTATTGAGTCCTCGGTCGGAAGCGGACTCAGGGATGGTGTCTCAGTCGTGATAGGAACGGGAGCGAGAACATGGTTTCTCGGTGGGACTTGTCGGGAACGGGAACTATGGAAAACAATCCTTCGTCCTTTCGGTCGGAAAGGTCTTGGAACAGAGGCAGGTGGTTGTGGGGGTTAGGGTGGGTTGTTAAAAGCATGGGCTATAACAAACCACTATGCTGGCATGTGTTATGATGTGAAGGAATAACGTAATCGTAATAAACCTAATATCTCCTAAAGATAAACAATGGTGAGGTTCAGAGTAGGGCATGGCTTCAACTTGTATGTTGTGCCCACCAGATCACACTGGTTCCTAATTTCAGAATAAGGAGACAGAAGAATTAGCTTAGTCAAAATCAAAGTTGATTATCTGACTGAGGACTGAACTACTGAATGTACAAGATCTTTATACTACTTTCAAATCTACTAGGAGTCGACTAGATTCCTATAATAGATAAGAAAGCCAAGGATCATGAAAAGCGAGAATGGAAATACTACATCCCAATCTTGATCTCCTCCATGACATTGGGGGGTGATGTGTCACCCCAATTCCCAATGGAGTTACTCTAAGGAACATGATAGCAGATAGGATATAAGAGACAGAATGGAATTGCAAATAAATAAGAGTGGAGCAGAACGTAAATAAAAGGATATTAAATGTAAATGAAGACAGAAAGGAATTGCAAGCATATGGAGTTTGACCTAATTGAGTGGAGTGAATTGACAGGAGCATGTGACGCCAAGACAGATACACAAGGTGCATATAGTCCATGGGCTGAGTGTCAAAGTTTCTAGAGATGCGTTTCAGTCTTCTGTAAGGAAAGACTCAAGTCTTATTAAATATCTACCTAGAGACGCGTCTAATTAACAAAAGGTGAGTCTCTACTTATCACAGGATATAAGAATGTTACTCACTTCAGTCTTCTGTAAGGAAAGACTGAAGTGATAAAGAAGAGAATGGTGTTACTTATAGTTGGGACCGAGTGACACTGACAATAGATAAAAAGAAGGATGTGAAAAAATAGAAAGAGCAAAAGGTTTACAATGCGCATAATAGAACAAAAGGCAAGTAAAACACTATCAGTATAATAGAACAATGTAAGGCACTGCGACTGAGCCTGGGACAAGTCCGAGTAGGATTTGATATTGGAAATATAAGGGGGGCTGGTTATTGGGGTGATGATGGAACTGTGGGACATACGGCAGTTATTCTTAACACTCCCCCTCAGTTCCAATCATCTATTCCATACCCAATAACTGCAAGCATTGTTCATGCCCAAAGCGAGTCAAAGCTTTCGTCAAGAAGTCTGCCCCATTCTCTGTCCCAGGTATATGTGTAGTACGGATGACTTTGTCGTGTATGAGATCCCTGATGAAGTGCCACCTTATATCGATATGTTTAGAGTGACTGTGAAATACAGGGTTATCGGAGAGAGCAACAGCTCCTGTGTTGTCAGAGTATATAAGAGTTGGGTTTCCTTGAGGCAACTGAAGTTCCCAAAACAACTGTCTTAACCATATTGCTTCTTGACACGCAATACCAAGTGCATAGTACTCTGCCTCAGTGGTGGAGAGGGCGACAGAAGCCTGTTTCTTTGATTTCCAGGCAACAGGGCTGCCAGCAAACATGAATACATAGCCGCTGGTTGACTTCCGATCACGTGAGTCTTCTGCATAATTTGCATCGCAGAATCCCCAAGGGTTAGAGTGTTCCCCCTTATCTGTCTTAGGATCTCTCCTGTAGACAATACCCATATCTTTCGTCCCCTTCAGATACCTCAGGACCCTCTTGGCTGCATTCCAATCTTGTTGAGTGGGTGCCTTGTTGGACTGTGATAGGAACTGTGTAACATAAGCGATATCAGGACGGGTTGACATCGCAGCATATGTGAGTGATCCGGTGAGCGCTTGGTATTTGTTTGGGTGTTCAAAAGGGATCCTATCATCATTTCGTAGGTGCGAACCTTTGTCAACTGGAGTGGTTACAGTGTTGCAATCCGTCATTCCAAATTTGTCCAATACTGTGTCAATGAACTCCGGCTGAGAAATTTTGAGGGTGCCATGGTGCGTATCTCTTGTGACTAGGATTCCTAAAACTTTGAAGGGTTTTGACGTGTCCTTCTCCTTGATTTTATAGAAACCTTTGATCCCTTCCTTCAACTTCAGCTCTTCCTTCTCGCTTGGACAGATTCCTGTCCCGTCATCCACATGTGTGTCAATGGCTATAATTCCCTCGCTGGCTTCTTTGAAAAAGACCCCTGTATCGCTCCAAAGTGCTTTGAACCCTAGAGTTTTCAACTTTTCCTCGAGATCTTCGTGCCAAACTCGTGCAGCTTCTGGCAATCCATATAAGGCTTTGTTTAGTTTTCCAACTATTCCTGGTTTGCCATACCCGTCTGGAAGCTTGATGTATGTGTCGTGGTCAAGTTTGCCGTGCAGGTAAGCTGAGTCTACGTCCCATGCGAATATTCTCATGTTTTTAACAGTTGCAAGTGCCAGAAGCGTTTGAAGGGAAGATATGCGAGACACCGGGGCAAAAGTGTCGACCAGGGAGATGTTCTTCTTTTGTAAGTCGCCACGTACCACCCATCTCGACCTGTACTTCGTATGTCCTCCTTCTAGGCTCTTCACTGTATTTACCCACATACCCGGTTGTTAAGTCCGCATGTCAGGCGCTTAGCTAGTACTTCCGAAGGGGTTATCTGGGCTAGCGCAAAGGTCCGTAACGGGGCCAAGGACTGAGACGGAAGTCGGACGGACTATGGACGGGGACGGAGGTGCCAGGAACTTAGGGTAGGTCGCGGAGTGGTTCAATCCGGTCGCTGAGATGTTCGAGGTCGGAGGGACTTGGCTTCAACTTATGTGTTGCGCCCTCCTCGATCGTCTGTCCCTAATTTCGGAAAGGAGATGGAAATTCACTGGAGTGAGTTGGGAGCTAGGTGGACTAAGATGATATTCGTACTGGCGAACAGTCTAGTTGACTGGGAGACTATATACATGCGACTGTCTTTGTACTATCTTTTGCCGGTCATAAAACAAGGGAAAAGGAAGTACAAGGGGGTCAATATAAAAGAGAGAACAAGGGAGCGAGGTACGCAATAGTCCTGCACGTCGGTTATCAAAGTATTGAGTCTCGGTCGGGGAAGGACTCGGAGATGGTGTCTCGGTCGTGACAGGAACGGAAGCGGAAAGTGGACTCCGGGTCAGACTTGTCGGGGACGGAGATTACGGAAAACAATCCTTCGTCCTTTTGGTCGGAAAGGTCTCGGAATAAGGAGGGGTGGTTGTGGGGGTTAGTGTAGGTTGTTGAAGGTATGGGCTATAACAGTATCCCCCCACTAGGACTGAGCCCTTGAGGTCCTATGCTTGTCTTGCCGTGAATAGGGCAGAAAGGGACGTGGGAATGTTTTTTAGGCGTTTGTACGTAATGGGCATTCTCCGAGCGTCTGCTTGGTCCTCCGTATATATAGTTTTTCCTTATTGTTGTTTTCCCTTCTTCTACTGCCCTCCCCATGTCGGACTTCTCGCGGGATGTCGCGGAGGATGTAACGGAGGCGATGCGTGTCCTGAAGGCTCGGTATGATGAGCAAGTCAGTCTTCTGGAGGCGAAGCGGTCCCAGCAGTTGGAGGCCGCTCGGCAGGCTGAAGAGAAACAGAAGGCTGAGCTGCAGAGGTTGGCGGAGGAAAAGCGGCTGAAGGAGGTAGAGGACCAGCGGTTGAAGGAGGTGGAGGAGCAGCGGCTGAAGGAGATAGAGGAGCAGTGGCTGAAGGAGGAGGAAGAAAAGGCCCATGCCGTTGAACAAGAGGCTTTGCAACTGGAGCGCGTCCTTTCTCCTGCGCTGGAAAATGAGAGCTCGGAGGAGGACGAGAATGAGCTGGATTTTGGGGGATCCGAGGATTCCGTGTCGGACCATCCTTCATCCGTGGGTCGGGAAACCGTCCCGTCACTGTCCAGGGGGCATTCCGGAGGTGAATGCCGTTCGGTGCCCGTGATCGGACCTGGTTCCGCTGCGTTGAACACTGATCGGAAACATTGGGAGCACAAGGAGGAGGGGGTTCGCATCTCCGCGGCGCAGAAGGACTTCGAGAATCAAATGGTCCGTAAGGCATGGGAGGTCGGAAGGGAGGTGGGTCTCGGACCCATAGAATCCAGTCGTCGGGCGTTGACTCAGTATCGCCCTGATTTGTATCAGACCGCCGTTCTGGAGCACCTTCCGAATCTGAGGACGGGGGCCTGCGATATGTGTCGCAGGCGAAACAAGCCATGCGAGTGGACGACGTCGGTGAAGTGTTGGAATATGGTATTACCAATCCTTTATTCTTCTTATTATGGCTCTTATTCCATTGTTACCATTGTTACCATTGTTCTTATTGTTTTTCCGTTCCACTCTCATTCCACATTCCATTAGTATATAACTAGGATCATTTCCTAGACTTCCCTCAGTCGCGTTCCCATTTACACGACTGAGGTAAGACTTACACTCTACATGCATTACAGTTCAGTTACTTACTTACAATTGTATTGTAGTCACACGCATAGGTAGAGTGAAACTAAGTCGCGTTCCCATTTACACGACTGAGTCACACGCATAGATTTCTACAGGTTATGGGCTTCCCGTCCACGCTTTGAAAATAGCTACAGCGCGGAAATTCACAAAAAATATTTTTTAAGACCATGTCAGAGATCAAGCTATCAGCGAAAAATGTTGGGATACTCACTGCTGATGGATGGCCTCTGTGGTCCCGGAAATGCAAATCAGTCCTCCGTCCATATGGCCTCTGGACGTATATTGATGGGCATAACAATAAACCTCCCAGTGATCAAACAAAGTTGGCCGAGTAGAGCGACACAAACGACCGTATTGTCGGTGCTCTATGCCAAGTCGTCGACAACTCCCTGTCTCAGGAGATTGAAACCTCAACTACTGCGCTGGATGCTTGGGACCGTCTCAAAAAAAGGACATACCAAAGTGGCGCAATCTCCAAGTTCAATGCCTTGCAGACGGCCATGCGCACAAAATTCACTGGATCGGATACGGTGACTACAACCATCGCAGACATGAAGGACTTGATCGAGGTGATATATGACAAGGCGGCTCCCACGAAAGATGAAATGACGGTGACCCTGTATCTTCATGTGATGGCTGATGGCAAATTCGACTGGCTTCGAAAATTGTTGATCGGGAATATGACCTCTTCATCCATGAAACTTACACCTGATGAGATCACCCGACGCTTAGAAATTGAAGCACAGGAATCACGACACCGGGACTCTATCAAAGAAGGTGAAAAGCTTCTGACCGCAAGACAAAGAAGGTCAGCAAAAGCTGGGTCATCGGTGAAATGCTCCAACTGCCAGTGTTCCAGACACACGAGTGAGAAGTGTTGGGAGGACGGTGGTGGAAGTGCTGGGAAGGCACCTGATTGGTGGAAAAAGTTGAAAGGAAAGATGGATGGTCAAAAAGGGAAGAAGACGAAAAAGGAACAGGCTCACGCTGCCATTACTGAAGCATCTGATGACACGGGGTCAGAATCCTGCGCTTTCCTGAAGGATCCAGAGTCTTGCTTGGCAAATTTGAACGACGAAATATCTATGACCACCGATCTTGCGGCAACCATTTTCCCTGCACCATACTTATTTGATTCAGGTGCCACCAGTCATTGCTCACCGCACCGAGAGGATTTCTCTGACTTGTGTCCCATTCCGAAATGGGAGATCCAAGGGATAAATGGATCTAGCGTATCAGCGATCGCGACCGGCACTATCCGTGTCAAATGTGGGAAAGGGGAACAACTAACCCTTAAAGATGCTCTACTTATCCCCGATGTCAAACTTCATCTCATCTCAATAGGACGACTAGGCGATGATGGATTTCATGCCTCTTTCACTGCGAAAGATTGTACTATTCATCGAGGATCCAAGGTTGTTGCGAAGGGACTCCGTTATGGCAGGGGATTATACGCCTTCATAGATGAGACACCCATTGAGCACGCGAACATTGCTCGAGTTGCACCTGGTCTGGATACATGGCATCGGCGTTTAGGATACATCAATTATCCTGCGATTATCCAGATGGCCGAGAAACAACTGGCGACAGGTATGCCCACCAGCCTTGACTTCCTCCCGCAAATTTGTGAACACTGTGTCCTTGCAAAACAGGCAAGAACACCGATTCCGAAAAAGCGTGAAGGGGGGAGAGCTACCAGGCTGCTGGAAAAGGTTTTCTCAGACATAACTGGGCCGGAGGACATACAAACACCTACTGGAGAGCGATACATGTTGAACTTCATAGACGACTATTCTAATAAAATTTGGGTATACTTGCTCAAACGGAAAGATGAAGCAGCAGAATGTTTCAAAGATTGGATGGCGCTGGTTGAACGAGAAACAAAACAAAGAGTCAACATCTTCCGGACAGACAATGGAGGAGAGTATACCTCAAAAAATTTCGAGATATACCTACGAAATAAAGGTGTTACCCACCAAGTCACCGCCCCATATACTTCAGCCCAAAATGGAAAAGCTGAGCGACTCCACCGAACTCTCTTCAATAGGGCTCAAGCTATAATGTCAGAAAACAAGTTCCGCCCTAAATTATGGGGAGAATGTGTGTTAACCGTGGCATACCTCAAGGATCACACACCTACCCGTACCCTTAAAGACAAAACACCGTATGAGGCTTACTATGGCACACGACCAGACATCTCACATCTTAGAGAGATAGGCTGCCGAGCCGTTATCCTAAGACAAACTGATCAACCTAAAATATACAATAGGTCAGTAGAGGGAATACTAGTCGGCTATTCACAAAACTCTAAAGCATACCGCTGTTACTATCCCAAAACGGGTCAAATAATTGTCACAAGGAACGTAGTTTTCATTGAATCGAAGGACAACTACCCACGGACATACCGACCAGGGGTACAAGTAGGAGAGGTTGAAGAAAGCGAATATGATAATGAAATGCTCGAGAAATTGAGGATTGAGCCCCTTCCATCAAAAGGGGGAGGTGATGAAACAGCAGGGAATGAAGAAAGTGACGCACAACATGATGGTCCGAGTCACGCACACAACATGGATGCTCCCCTACGCAGATCAAAGTGTATCCCCAAACCATCAGCTGCAGGTGCGGCAATGAAAGGGATAACACGCGAAACATTACTTGAGAAAGCAAAAAGAGAAATAAGGGAGAAACAGACCAACCAATATAACAACGACACAGCACATGTTCTTGAAGAAAAGGCGATGGTTATGACAGACAATGAAGTTGACAACCTACTAGCCGTATCAGAAGATGACCCAAGAAATTACAGAGAAGCCACACGTGCGTATGATGCTGCTGATTGGGAATCCAGCTACGATGACGAACTAATGTCGATGCGATGACATGGAGTTTGGAGCCTTGTACCACGTTCATCAGTCCCAGTAGGTCGACGAATCCTTGGATGCCGAACTGTGTTCCTAGGCAAACATGATGAAAAAAATGAAATCGCTCGTAAGAAAACCAGAATTGTCGCAAAGGGGTACTCACAGGTAGAAGGTATAGACTATACAGACACTTTTGCCCCTGTTGCTCGTCTTGAATCTGTGCGAACAGTCCTAGGACTTGCAGCATCCCTGGACTGGGAAATTAACCAGTTTGATGTTAAAACTGCCTTTCTACATGGAGATCTTACTGAAGAAATATTCATGGAACAGCCTGAAGGACGAAAAGAAGTAGGGAAAGAAGACTGGGTGTGTAAGCTACACAAATCCCTATATGGCCTACGTCAGGCAGGTCGCTGCTGGTACAACCGCCTCTACACAGAAATGCGTCGCGCTGGATTTACTCGAGTCGACATTGACCATAGCGTTTTTGTCAAGCAAAGTGACAAGGGTAGCCTGATGGTTACAGTACATGTTGATGACATGGCAGCTGCAGCTACAGACTCGAATACGCTCACTCTAATGATCGCAGACCTTTGCAAGATCATAGATGTTGTTGATATGGGTCTGATAAGGTGGTTCCTTGGCATGAATGTCACAAGAGATTGAAAGGCCAGGACTATCTCAT
>QLPG01037638.1:2596-16924 GCA_003314385.1 Gomphus sp. MG54 | reverse complement strand
AGTGGTCCCTTGGATCTGGGTCTCTTAGTCTCAGAGTGGGGCAAAGTCTGAGATAGGACTTTGGACTTGGGTCAGGCTTCAGAGAGGGTCGTCCCCTGACAGTCAAGCTGAGAGCACCTTGTTGGAATAATTTAACCAGCATGTGTTGCTGTGTCACATTAGTCACACTTCCTTTGTAATATCCCCCATCTGTTTGCAATGAGCCACACCACTTTTGCTCAAGCCAAACAGTTTAATCTTCTATTTTATTGATATAGGTAGTAATCAATAGTGATTTCCGTTTGAGCGAGCTAGTGTTTAGAATGAACCAGAGGAAAGGTGAATCAGATTTGACTAACTGCTACTGAGTGTTACATTGGGTGTTTAAATATCTACAGGACGTCTGAGTCGGTCAGAACATACACAGGGGGCTAGTAACATGTTAGTGCGATTAATGAGAAAGCGTGTCATGTGATGATAGAAAGGGGGGGGCAATGTAGGTCTCGTGAGTGGATTGTGTACAATTACATCAAGGGAATTGAATACTGTTTGTTAGTTACAAAAGAAAAGGGGTCTGACATGTTGACAGTTTCTCCTCTTGTACATACGGTGATTCCGGTTCGAACATTTCCTTGTCTTTATGGAGCAACGGGTACAGAACGGGTCTTCTGCAGGTTGGTCAGTTAAGGCCATTTCACGACATTCTATCCCTGTTCAGCGCACTTGGAGATTTCAACACATCTGCAACTTGGCCCAATCTGTGGTGTCAACTATGTGTGCATGCATGTGCAAGCATATGACATGCATCTAGTGGGGACTTGCTCAAGATGCATGTGGCTACCATTTCAAGGACCTGTGATATGTGTGTGTGTGCCATGTGTGCATGTTGTGTTGTACGTGTCTGCAGGTATACTCTCCATTGATGTGCAATCTTTCCTGTTTGCTTCTTCACCATCATGTGGTACTGACTGTGGGTTATGACATAGTGCACTTTGTGCAAGCCATGTGCAAACAATTGGGTTAGCACAAACAATTGGGTTAATGGACATGGTTGGATGAATGTGCATTCAAACACGTTGAGTACTTTACATAATCCCTCACTGGCAATAGTGTTCTTGATTTTAACAGCAATCAGCAAGCTCTGGACAGCGGGAGACCTTGGAGTTGTACGGCTGACAATAGATGATAAATGAACTACGGTCATGAAGATTTCTGCGGGGGAGGGGGCGGGGGTTGGTTGATGCTCCCCTACGTTGTCCATCGTCACATCCATGGAAATCGGGGGTGCCTCCACAGCGAGGGGCGGCACAATAATTTTTTTTTTTTTTTTTTTTGGAATTAGACGTGAAGTTCTACTAAGAGTTGAGGGGTTGAAACCGGACGTTCATCAACTTCTTCTTTCCATATCGGTGTCGTGATCGACTGTGTGGCCAATCCCAATCTGGCGCTTATAATTTCTATTCTTCCCTTTTACATAATCTCCGTTAGGATGGCTTGTCACGCACATTTTCATTTCGGTCGACTTTTTTTTTCTACATCTTGATGAGAGAAAGTCGAACCCTGTTATAGAGAAGTGGTCGATGATGTGCTTTGCTTGTTCGAAAACTATTAAGTTTGGAGTTTGGTTTCGGGATACAACGCTCGTGTGCACTTGATCCACCAGGACTTCCGCAGGATCATGTCGCATTTACCTAGAAGAGCGGTATCCAGACCAACTAAAGGCTAGGATCCGGTCGATGCCACCAATGATGTACCGTCGCCAAAGCCTGGAGCCGCTTTGCCACCTTTGGGATTGCTAGTATTCTAGATCAAGCTTCTTCAACCTGTTGGCGTTGCTTATATCCCTCGGAGAACTTCTTATTCGTCAAAACAAGAGGATGATTTTTAGAGCCTGGTGGAGCAGAGGAAAGGATACCGTCAGCGGCTCCACCACTGTCCCCAAATTTACCGTCTGCTAAGAAGTCGAGCTTCCAACCGGTATATCTCTCGAAACCAGTTTCTCGGCTCACAGAGCTCAGGAGGCACCATTCTCACTTTTCAGTGTGTGGGAAAGGCCAGGAGAAGACAGATAATGTCAAGTAGGATTCTTGTAATGCAAAGAAACGACTTGACCCTATGCCTATCCACAAGCCTCTACAGGCACTGGTAAGGGGTCCCAAAAGTAAGTCTATATAGACATTAGGAAACTAGTATTGTAAAGCAGTAAATACTTGACCTATTGCCATTGTACACTGCCTTGGGCTATATGTAACAGCATTAATTGTCCTGTGGTCTCAGCCATCTCTTAGTTTCCATATGGTATATAAGTAGCATGCTTGTAGTACCTGCACTTCTTCAGCTCTTATGCTGAACTCAAATGTTACAGGCTTACTCTGTTAATAGAGTTCCCTTCATAATACTGAACCCCTCAGTCATTGACTAGCCATATAGTCAATAAATTGTAAGTTGACAATCCATCCATCCCTACCACCGATCAAGATGCTCCCATAAGTCAGACAGGCATCCAACAATGAATGCATTGCCTCTCACCTGCCTACCATCCAGCCTGTTGGACCATTCAACCACCCACCCATCAACATGTCCACCTGTCTGTCTATCTACCCACCAACCTATTGCCTATCCACCCATCAGCCCATCCATGGACATCTGCAGTTCAACTCAGTCACACAACCCAAGACCTTCGCCTCAACAGGATTGATGTCCCATCTGTTCCATGGGCTGTGTTGGATTTTCAGCCTATCACTTGACCGACTAGCTTGAGAGGTTTGCTTGGCCAAGGAAAGCTTGTGACGAGGCGATGACCTTCTAGCGGTTTACTTCATCGACAAAGCAAGGATGGTTGATGGATCTCTGATACAAATTGGATGGTCACCTGTATATAATACTACCCACCACAGCCTTGATCTGTATTTTGCATTTTCTGTTGTCTCACTTCTGGTTTCATGTAACTAGACTATACGTGAAATATTCTTGTATGGTGATAGTTTAGAACAGCTTTTGAACCCCCCCCCCCCCCAGGTATTCGTTTGCTTGCTTGTGCTATCTACAGATTACCTTTTGAACTCTTGTCTTTATTGTCTTTAGATTGTTTACTCTGCATTAAATTAAAAATATCTTCTGCATCAACCACTTCATTGATCTGAAGTATCCTAAGTGCTTGTTTGGTAATAGTTCAGAGTAGCTTCCCAACTCTCCTCTTAAGTATTACTTGCTTGCTTGTGCAATATACAGACTAGGTTCTGACCTCTTGTCTTTATAATTGTTCACTCCGCATCAATAATATCTTTTACATCAACCATCTCTGCTTCATTGATCTGAAGTATCTTGTGTCAGTGGAAGGTGAATTCTCAAATCAACATAACCTTGTGAAGATGAATCTTTGGACGAATAACAACAGGGGTAGGTGTGTACTCACCGTCTGGCAAGGTATTTGTGAACTCAGGTTCCCACTTCATGAAAATTCACCCCGTGGGTCACTGCGAGAGCGTGTAGAAAAGGGAATGAAATTATAAACGTCCATTTTTTACACTTATATATACAGTTGGACGGGGATCATGAATAGGTGTAAACGGGATACTTTTGTACACAATGTCA
The DNA here is from genome assembly GCA_003314385.1 of Gomphus sp. MG54. Lineage (NCBI taxonomy): Eukaryota > Fungi > Basidiomycota > Agaricomycetes > Gomphales > Gomphaceae > Gomphus > Gomphus sp. MG54. The sequence goes on along the minus strand of QLPG01037638.1, from coordinate 13,351 downwards.
CCTGTGAGCAATGGGATTACTAGCAACCGTCCTCGTTATTTTTCACAGCTCTTGGATCATATTCCTTGATCAAGGTTCTTTTTTTCTTCTGACCTTCCTTTTTTGTGTTATTTTTGATGCTTATTTATCTGGACGTTTTTTCGATCATGTACGAGTACAAAGAGGCTTCTTGATTGTAGGATCATATGCTGATGCATCACGGACTAAACAGGTGTGTAATATACTCTTTGCACCTTATCAAAAATGATACGGCCCAAACAGGTCGAACGGGGTCACTTTACCGCCCCCACCTCTTAATCTCCAACCATCGCAAGGGAGGATACACCACCCCAGTAAACACAGCCGCGAACTCAAAGCCCATATCACCACCGAACGGCCCGAGCTTCGCAGCAACAGGGCCAATGTACCACACCTGCGCCATGGAAATCACAGCCCCAGCGATCCCACACAGACTAGCGAAACTAAGCGAGAGGCATCACGAAAACAAGTTAAGGTCAAACACCGAGTGTAGAGTACGGATTGTACAGTACATACATGGCCGCGAGTCCGACTGGTAACCTATATAACAAGAGAATCTTTTTGAGTTTCTCTCGAGATGATGATGATGGATTGAAATGAAGGCAGCCAACTTACAGTGCTGGTGAATTGTAAGCAAACAGATCATACCCCCCGAGTAACCCACCTTTCCTCCGAAAGATGTAGTGTTCTTCCAGCAGGATTACCACCCAGAAAGAGACCCAGTACCCCAGCTTGGCGATATGAAGGAATCACTACCAAAGTGCAATGTGATAAACCAGTAAAAAAAAACGCTTACGACCGCAAGGAAATTGTTCAAGATTGTGCTAAAGTGGAGACGACATTCTACACCAGCGACAGTGTAGATTACGAAGGCAAGCACGGAGAATATCGCACGGGGAATATGGCGGAAGGATGGTATAAGTGTCTGCATCGATAATCCAGCTGAATCTGCAAAATATAACGGAGAAAGGTTAGACAATGTGAGGTTAGGGGGATAGGAAACGTACATGTATTGGGGACTGAAATATTTGACATGAGAGAAGCCATTTGCCTATATAATGAAACCACAACACAACATACCGTTATTTGCGATCACAGAGAGCGCAAGAAGAACAAGAATAAAATCTCCACCATGACCCCACGGCTCGAACACTTGTTAGTTAGTGAAAGATAAGCACCACGATGATCTGCATTACAGCGACGTCACAATCACACCTTTGCCCAAGACAAAATACGTACACAGGTGCCCATCCTGCAGTCGAAGGGAATATAATTCCTCCGAAACTTAGAATGTCTGCTGCACGAAGGTGGCCGGCTGGGTCTTCAAAGGGAACTTGTAGGGAGGTCTGGTAACCTGACAAGGGAAGATGGAAACAAACATGCGAATGAATATATGGCAAACCGCTGGAAAAGAATAAATGAGAGAAACAAGAAAAGTAGCTCCAGAGGTGGACTCTGGCATGAATGACAATAATCAAATAGGCTAGATGATATATATTCATGCCTAACAAGGGGAAATTCATAGACCAACTGGAGGATAAGATAGCGAAGAGACTAGGAACCTCACCAGCATGTCCGCCGAGAGCATAAGCCATAATGAATAAAGCCGTCATAAGGAGCCAAGCATAGCGTTCGTAATGGTGTAAGAACTACATAAAAGGTCATTTTCGGTACGAATGAGCATCAAGAAAACCGTGAGTATGACATGACGTACATCGTATCTGGAAATGGATGATAAGAGCATTCAAAGAGAATTTGGGAACAAACGAATAGAAATCACACATACCCAATGAAACAGAACATGACTGTGCATAATGGTAATTGTGTATACGTCGCGCGGAATGGAATTTTGAGTTGGAAAGTTGTTTTACGAGATGACGAGGGATTTGGAAAGAAGGAGAACCATTCTATTCAGCACAAGCTGAAACAAAGATGACGACTGAGACAAGCATTACCTGATATTATGCTAGAAATAAATGTAATATAGTGGTGAGTAGGAAAATTTATGTATCTGGTAAGTTACAATAGCACATAATAAAGGTGGATGTTTGTACCGGATATGAATCTGCAGAGATTATTTGTCAAGCCGCCTTTTTACACAAAGCCGAATTGAAAATAAATGTCCCCGCTCTTTGCCAAACAGTACATGCCACAAATATCTCCCGAGAAAGGAAGTAGAAAGAACGAACAAAAAAAAAAAAAGTGAATGAATTATAAACAAGAGCACGTACCCAATGAGAATCACGCCAACGACAAGGGGCATATTCGAATTTACGTTATGAAGAACTTGACCACCAAGGATAACAGCGATAACCGAAAATCCCAGCTGTCCAGCGACATCGCAGAACGCAGATGAAAACCGACGGAAAAGGGCAAAAGGCAAATTAAAATGCAGCGAATTAAAATACAGCGAAAATGAACGAAAACCAAAACCAAAGGGGAGAGAGGTACCATGTTTCTTTAGCAAAGTAAATTCCACACAAAAGAAAAAGATTAGGAACGTACTGCTGTCAATATATTCAGAAGAGCGACTACCGCAGCGCCCCAATACCCAAAAGCATACCGCGTGACGACCATAGTGCGCATTCCGAACCGTGGGCCTAGCATCGCAATAAACCCAACCGTTGCGCTACCACTAATTAATAATAATATTTGTGAGTTTTTTTTTTTTTTCTTTTTCTTTTTTTTCAGACGCAGCCTTATTCAACAGTTCTCCAAGGGCAGATGTCATCTGAGTCGCGTCTGAAGCTTATTGGAATGGTAAATAAAACACACATATGATCGCGAATCCAACAATAGTAGCCACAGTATGCGGAAAAGTAAGCGTAAAAACCCGCTGGGCGAGCATACCAATTGAAAGATTCGTCAAGACAGTAGTTACGCTATACCAGAAAAATTTACCACAACCGCAACGTATAACAATAATGGAAAGAATTTACGTACGAAAACCAGAACAGGATCAACCCAATCGCATGCTTATCCTCCCTTTCAGACTCTGGCACGCGCTCGATTCCCCGTGCTTCAACTAACCCATACCGCAGCAACAGTCAGAATATCGTATGCGGCGTAAAAAAAAATAAAAGACAGATAGATAACAAACCTCCAGCATCAAAAAGCTTTCCCAACCCATATTTCCCAAGCCTTGCACGAATTTGCCTCTCACCTTCTGCGTCCAGTGCCTCGGGTGGTATAGACACCTCTGCTCCATCAATGCCCCTTTCCTTGTCGAAAGCAGTGTCACCCATCGTGGTTGAGGAAAAGGACAGGAATAAGACTGATAATCAGACCAAAACCTTATGGCATTCTCCTGGACTCTGGACTACACTGATACGTAAATTAACCACATCAATATCACGTGACAAGACCGAAGTCAATTCGGGAAAGAGTGGTCCTGTGTGAAGCGTCCAACCGGGTTATTGATCTTAATGCAATACCACAGCTATTTATTCATCTTAAATTTTTACCAAGACGAGCCTGAGTCTGCTTCATACCGCCTGCACCGGGGCTTGTGTCCAGGCGCTCATTACGAAATCAACCTGGTGATAGAAGCGGGATTTAATGATTTTTGCCTTCGGATCAGTGGGTAAGCCGTGCCCCGTTGGCTGGACTTAGGGCCATCCCGGCCGCTAACACATCTATCAGGTCGCGGGTCATGATGTTCGCAGCGATTGTTACTCGAGAGTAATTTACAAGTGCGGTGTCATTTGATTTTCGTCAGTGGTCATGAAATACTAACAAGGGCCAAGTGCTAGAAGGGAAGAATTGGAAAGCAATAGTTAATAGAAAAAAAAAACCATGGCAGAGAGATCCACACGGAAAAAAAAGAAAAAGGAACGGACGTTGTATGTAGAAAGAGTATAAACAGTAGGACCGGACTTGAACAATACTGCGAGACCGATCATTCTCGCACTCGATACACCACGACGGCGGTGACACTGAGCACGAGGACTCCAAGGGCAGTCGAGACAGAGGCGATGGGCTGCAGCACATTCATCAGGTAAATAAGCGCCACTTTCCTCGCGTCCGCCTCATCCGCCCACAAATACGAAGCCATCCTCACCGACTCCTCCGACCCAGTCGGGCCTGCTCGCGCCCTCTTCGAGCCCCCCCTTTTCCGTCTTCTCTCAGATGCACTGGTACCAGGAGGAGTCATCACAACGCAGGCCGAATGTTTATGACTCCACTTAACGCTGATCAGGCAGCTGCGTGATACCGCTCGCGATAACTTCGCCAGTGTGGTCTTCGCCAGTGTGGAGTACGCGTATACGACAATTCCGACACACCCTTCCGGGCAGATTGGATATATAATCGCGTCGAATGTCAAATGAGATTTGAGCACTCCTGTAAGTCAAGTGCAGGCCACCAAGTATTATAATGGTGGCGTGCATAAGGCGGCGTTTGCCTTGCCAGAGTTTGGCAGGGTGATGCTGGAGGAGGGAAAGAATATCTTGCCAGTGTTGGGTAAGGAAGTGAACCCGGGACAGAGGAGGAGATTCTTGATGCTTGGGAGTGGGTATGTCGCTCGCCCCGCGGCCGAGTATATCTTGAGGGATCCAAGGAATGAGCTAACCATTGGTGAGTGCCGATGCTAAGTGGACAAGTATGGTCATTGAGGCTTACACCTTTCGGAATAGCCTGTCGCACCCTCGCTTCCGCCGAAGCACTCGCGTCTACACTCCCGCGCTCCAAGGCCATAGCTCTAGACGTCACTTCCCACACCGCCCTCGTCGCGGCCTTGTCCTCTCAAGTAGTCGTGGTCTCCCTCATCCCCTACACTCACCACGCCGCCGTCATCAGTGCCGCGCTCGTTACGGGCACACACGTCGTCACAACGAGCTATGTGAATCCGGAAATGAGGTCCTTAGACGACGAAGTGAAAGCAAAGGGTCTTGTTGTTCTGAATGAAGTGGGGCTGGACCCAGGAATTGACCATTTGTATGCCGTAAAGACTATTGGAGAGGTGCATGATAAAGGCGGAAAGGTTTGGCAGGTTTTTTTTTTGTCATTGTTTCCTTATCACTCGTGTCTCTAATGCCGGCGTTTCTCATTTACAGATCAAACATTTCTACTCTTATTGCGGTGGCCTTCCAGCGCCTGAAAATGCCAATAATCCCCTCAGCTATGAATTCTCCGGGTCACCACGCGGGGTCCTCCTTGCCCTTCTCAACTCCGCTTCTTATATCTCCAACTCCACCCCTTACACCATCCCAGGAACGGCCCTTATGTCCTCCGCAAAGCCCTTCTACATCTCTCCGGCCTTTGCGTTCACTGCCTACCCGAATAGGGATAGTACGCCATTTAGGAAATGGTATGGTATTGAGGAAGCGGAGACGGTGGTGAGGGGGACGTTGAGGTATCAGGGTTTCCTCGAGATGGTGCAGGTGCTTGTCGGAATGGGGTGGATGGATCAGACGCCGAAGGATTGGTTGAAGGAGGGTATGACCTTCGCAGAGATTACGGGCGTTGGGGGCGAAGGATCATCAGGAAGGGTGAGTATTTTGAAATTCCCCATATTACTCCTTCCACTTGATCTGACTCTTCGAATTACATTATGTTAGCACACTAATCTCTGAAACTACCCACCTCATCCCGAATACCACCACTTCTTCTCGCATTATATCTGGCCTCCGTTGGATCGGTCTCCTTTCTTCCCAGCGCGCTACCGTCCGTGCGACGCCGCTTGATACTCTGTGCGCAAGGCTGGAGGAACTGAGGCCATACGCGGAGGGGGAGAGGGATATGGTAATGCTGCAGCACAAGTTTATCGTGGAATGGGCAGATGGGAAGGAGGTGAGTGACTCGGTGTTACTTGTGTCTCGAGTGATTTGGGATTCTGGTATTGCGCTTCCTTGTTTGCAACTTTGTCGTTTTCCTCTGTGTTCTTTATCCTTCGTGATTCATGTCTCTCTCCCCTAGGAAACCCTTACCTCCACCCTTGAAAAATATGGCGACCCTTCGGGGCACTCTGCTATGGCGCTTACTGTTGGCGTTCCTGGCGGTATTGCAACGCAACTGGTGCTTGATGGCGAAATCAAGACGCCAGGCGTGCTGACGCCATATACACGGGAAATTTTTGACCCGATTCGCAGGGAGGTGGAGCGGGAAGGGTTAGGTTGCGTTGAGAGGGTTGAGTAAAATTGTTTGTCCGTTGACTAAAAACTCTTGATGTTAAGGAGCTATGCGTACTACTACAAAAAGTTGGTGTTGCGAGGGATATAAAAAAGACGTTGAAAGTTTCATGTCGTGGTTGAAGATGTCGTGGTTGAAGTATAGGTGTAGATTTAGAATGAGTACGTGATATCAAAAGAACTCAGGCGCCGTACACATTTGTCTTTTGCATGGGGATAGTTTTAAGTTGTTGCCAGACAAAAAAAAAAGTATTTCTTGGATGTGAAATCTTAGTGCTATGTAGATGATGTTGTAAAAAGCAACTCTGAGGAGGTGTAAGCTCAGGGGTGAAGACCTGAACTGAGGGGGTTATGGTTTTCCAGGTCATCTTTATATATTTTGTGAAAAGTATGGAAACGATTGAAGAGAAAGAAAGAAAAAAATGTTTGGAAAAATGATTTACCATATGGTAAACCATGATGCCGCTTGCTATTGATCTATGTCAACCATCACACAACTGGTCCCATACTGCTCCACAGGTAGGGAATAGCACAGGTTATGCTAATCCACACAGGTGACCAGGTCAGGTCTCATTGGGTGTGGATGCAGGTCAATGTAAGGGCAACCCTCTTGCAGCCTCTGGATGTGTCTCAGAGGTGAGCTAAGTAGGGGAAATCCAAAGTAATTTATATATGATAATCTAATGGACATGGGGGGCTCTTACCTGAGTAGGGGAAATCCAAAGAGGAAAGTCTAAGGATTCCGCTACTAGTGAGCCTCCCTTATATACCCTTTATGTGAATGGTCTGTGCACCAGGTTACAAATCTATTCATTGGAGTCAATAGAGCCAGTTCTTTAGCCTCAGGTCTGTGCTTTGGCGTCTATCCCAGTGCCTAGTTACCCATGCTAAACTCCCTCCTATTTCCTGCTCGGTGGTCCCTCGGATCTGGGTCTCTTAGTCTCAGAGTGGGGCAAAGTCTGAGATAGGACTTTGGACTTGGGTCAGGCTTCAGAGAGGGTCATTCCCTGACAGTCAAATGTGTTGCTGTGTCACATTAGTCACACTTCCTTTGTAATATCCCCATCACCTTTGCTCAAGCCAAACAGTTTAATCTTCTATCCCTGTTCAGTAACTTGGAGATTTCAACACACCTGCAACTTGACCCAATCTGTAGTGTCAACTATGTGTGCATGCATGTGCAAGCATATGACATGCACCTAGTGGGGACTTGCTCAAGATACAATACTTACCATGTGGCTACCATCTCAAGGACCTGTCATACATGTGTGTGTGCCATGTGTGCATGTTGTGTCATACATGTCCTCAGGTATACTCTCCATTGATATACAATCTTTCCTGTTTACTTCTTTGCCATTGTGCGGTACTGACTACGTCGACAATCCATCCATCCCTACCACCCATCAAGATGCTCCTATAAGTTAGACAGGCATCCAACAATGCATTGACTCTCACCAACCCTCCAGCCTGTTGTTCCATTCAACTACCCACCCATGCTCTTGGATCATATTCCTTGATTATTAAGGTTCTTTTTTTCTTCTCATTTTCCCTGTGTTATTTTTGATGCTTATTTATGTGGACGTTTTTCGATCATGTACGTGTACAAAGAGCTTCGGTGTAATATACTCTTTGCACTCTATCAAAATGATACGGCCCAAAAAGGTCGAACGGGGCCACTTTACCGCCCCCACCTCTTAATCTCCAACCATCGCAAGGGAGGATACACCACCCCAGTAAACACAGCCGCGAACTCAAAGCCCATATCACCACCAAACGGCCCGAGCTTCGCAGCAACAGGGCCAATGTACCACACCTGCGCCATGGAAATCACAGCCCCAGCGATCCCACACAGACTAGCGAAACTAAGCGAGAGGCATCACGAAACAAGTTAAGGTCAAACACCGAGTGTAGAGTACGGATTGTACAGTACATACATGGCCGCGAGTCCGACTGGTAACCTATGTAACAAGGGAATTTTGAGTTTCTCGAGATGATGATGGTTTGAAATCAAGACAACAGCTTACAGTGCTGGTGAATTGTATGCATACAGATCATACCCCCCGAGTAACCCACCTTTCCTCCGGAAGATGTAGTGTTCTTCCAGAAGGATTACCACCCAGAAAGAGATCCAGTACCCCAGCTTGGTGATATGAAGGCATCACTACGAAAGTGCATGTGAAAACCCAGTAAAAAAAACGCTTACGACCGCAAGGAAATTGTTCAAGATCGTGCTAAAGTGGAGACGACCTGCTACACCGGCCACAGTGTAGATTACGAAGGCAAGCACGGTGAATATCGCACGGGGGATATGGCGGAAGGATGGTATGAGTGTCTGCATCGATAATCCAGCTGAATCTGCAAGAATAATGGATACAGCTTAGACAATGTGAGGTTTGGGGGATAGGAGACACGTACATGTATTGGGGACTGCGATATTTGACATGAGAGAAGCCATTTGCCTATATAATGAAACCACAAAACAACATACCGTTATTTGCGATCACAGAGAGCGCAAGAAGAACAAGGATAAAATCTCCACCATGACCCCATGGCTCGAACACTTGTTAGTGAAAGATAAGCATCACGATGAACTGCATTACAATGATGTCACAATCACACCTTTGCCTAAGACTCCTGCCGCATCTCCCTGGATGTATGCATCAACATACGCAGGGACTGTCATGAGCACTGCACCCAGAGAAACGATAAAAACTATGGGAATGAGAATCCCCAAGAGTGTGAGAATGAAGATTTTGGCAGGAGGTGTGTTCGCAGGAAGGCGACAGTTGAAGTCAGCTGCACTAAACGTCGACGAGTCAAGATTATGGATAGTGTGTAGAAAAGAAAAGAAAAATACGTACACAGGTGCCCATCCCGCAGTCGACGAGAATATAATTCCTCCGAAACTTAGAATGTCTGCTGCACGAAGGTGGCCGGCTGGGTCTTCAAAGGGAACTTGTAGGGAGGTCTGGTAACCTGAGGTGGGAAGATGGCAAAAAAAAAAAACATGCGAATGAATAATTGGCAACCGTTGAAAAAGAATAAATGAGAGAAACAAGAAAAGTCGCTCCAGAGGTGGACTCTGGTGAATTACAGTAATTAAATAGGCTAGATCATATATATTCATGCGTAACAAGGGAAATTTATAGACCAACTGGAGGATGGGATAGCCAAGAGACTAGGAACCTCACCAGCATGTCCGCCGAGAGCATAAGCCATAATGAATAAAGCCGTCATAAGTAGCCAAGCATAGCGTTCGTAATGGTGTAAGAACTACATAGAAGGTCATTTTCGGTACGAATTAGCATCAAGAAAACAGTGAGTATGATATGACGTACATCGTATCTGGAAATGGATGATAAGAGCATTCAAAAGAGAATTTGGGAACGAACGAAGAGAATCACACGTACCCAATGAAACAGATCATCACTGTGTATAATGTAAAATTGTGTATACGTTGCGTGGAATGAATTTTTGAGTTGGGTAGTTGTTGTACCAGATGACGAGGGATTTGCAAAGAAGAAGCAGAACCATGCTATTCAGAAACAAAGATGAGGACTGAGACAAGCATTACCTGATATTATTCTAGAAACAAATGCAATATAGTGGTGAGTAGGAAAATTTATGTATGTGGTAAGTTACAATAGAACATAAAGAACATAAAGGTGGGTGGTTGTGTGTGATATGAACCGGCAGAAATTATTTGTCAAGACGCCTTGTACACAAAGCCGAATTGAAAATAAATGTCCCCACTCAAACCAGTGAAAAAATAAAATAGAGTGAATGATTTATAAATACGAGCACGCACCCAATGAGAATCACGCCAACGACAAGTGGCATATTCGAATTCACATTATGAAGAACTTGACCACCGAGTATAACAGCGATAACCGAAAATCCCAGCTGTTCCGCGACATCGCAGATCGAAGATGAAAAACGACGAAAAAGGGCAAAAGGCAAATTAAAATGCAACGAATTAAAATGCACGCGATAATGAACCAAAACCAAAACCAAAGGTGGGGAGGAGAGGTACCATGTTTTCTTTAGCAAAGTAAATCCCACACAAAGAAAAAAGATTATGAACTTACTTGTGTCAATATATTCAAAAGAGAAACTACCGCTGCGCCCCAATACCCAAAAGCATACCGCGTGACGACCATAGTGCGCATTCCGAAGCGTGGGCCTAGCATCGCAATAAACCCAACCGTCGCGCTACCACTAATGAAAAATAACATTCGTGAGTTTTTTTTTTTTTTTTTTTTTGAATGATTGGAATGGTAAAATAAATCACACACATGATCGCAAACCCAACAATAGTAGCAACAGTATGCGCAAAAGTAAGCGTAAAAACCTGCTGGGCGAGCATACCAATAGGAAGAGTCGTCAACACAGTATTCACGCTATACCAGAAACCATTATTAATTACCACAACCGCAACGTACAATAATAATGGAAAGAATTTCACGTACGAAAACCACAGCAGGATCAACCCAATCGCATGCTTATCCTCCCTTTCAGACTCTGGTACGCGTTCGATTCCCCGGGCTTCGACTAACCCATACCGGCAACAGCAACAGTCAGAATATTGGATATTGTATGCGGCATAAAA
>QLPG01037478.1:0-18978 GCA_003314385.1 Gomphus sp. MG54 | reverse complement strand
GATGAGCGCCGATGGAGTCTGATTTGGAACATGGTTGAGATCGGTCGCTTTACTGTCAGCGCTCGGAGTTGGGTCATCCTCTAAATTTTCAGGGTTTAACCCCTGATGCATAGGGTCATTTAGTTTGGCCATGATTGCCTTAAGGGCTTTGCTTATTATGGCATTTGCCATTCAGTTTTCCGCCAGTTCTTGCTCTAACCTCTGCAATCATTCCTCAGCATCCATGCTAAAGGTGAGACTAGTGAGGATATCTGTGGCTATGACTATAGAGGAGGGGGAGTCCAGTGTGAAGTACATACAGGAGTTGGTACTCTCCAAATTGCTTCCATTAAGTCCAAAACCACCTATGACTGTGCTGCAGCGTGGCTCCCGGTCCTTATTGGAGAGACTTTTCTGCTGTAAGGGCAACCCTCTTACAGCCTCTTGGAGGTGTCTCAGAGGCGAGCTAAACAGGGGGAATCCAGAGAGGAAAGTCTAAGGATCTCACCACTGGTGAATCCCTTTTATACCCTTTATGTAAGTGGGCTGTGCACTAGCTTACAAATCAATACATCGGAGTTTGTAGAGCCAACTTCCTGGGACTAAGTCCAAAGCTTGGGTGTTTATTCCGGGTTCTATTCATCATGTTTTAAGATCATTCCTGTTTCCACTTGGTGGTCTTTCAGATTTGGGCATCTTAGCCTCGGAGTTGGTCGGAGTTCAAAATAGGACTTCAGAGCTGGATCAGGCTTTGGAGTGGGTTGTCCCCTGACATTGCCCCAAGTGGTCCACTTGCTTGTGTCACTCCTAAGGTTAAAACAATAGTGAGGTTTATAGTAGGGCTTGGCTTCAACTTATGTGTTGTGCCATCCAGACCTCAAGATCCCTAATTTCATAATTCTGAGGACCATAACTCCGAGGTGGATTGTAATGACAATGTTGGGCGTGTAAGTGGAAATGAAGTAGAGCAAGATGGAAGTGAACAGGGGAATCTTAGTTGAAATATACAGGTTTTATACTGATTTCTTTATCTATTAAGAGTCCATGTCAAATGGGAATGGCTAGATGATAAATGCAAGGATCAAAATGAAATAGAGAGTGAGTATTCCCAAAGCACTTCCAATGTGCAATGGAGTTACCATAAATAGAATGTGATGAATGACCCAACAATAGAAAAGAGTAATAGTGAGGCTGATATCAGATTAGGAAAGTGGAGTGAAGTCATAAATGGAAATGGAAAAGCAAAGTAAACAGATTATACTATAAATGGAAAGTAGAGCAGAAATATAAATGGAAACATAAAAGGGAGGTGAATGAATGCATACTATAAATAGTAATACAATCATGTGGTTTTGGAAATATGACCATGCTGTGTAATAGATATAAAAGAGTGTAGCATGTGATGCCAAGATGGAATATAGGATAGGTTGAAAATGCAAGGGTGATCGTATGGCTGAAATGAGCATATGCTGAATTGCCTAATAAGGAAAATGAGTGGACAAGAAGACAAGGATATGGGCCTACCAGCAAAGACCCTAATGTGATTTTCCAAACTGGTGGAAAGTCATTGTTTAAATGTGAAAATTGTAGAAAGGCAGGACATACAAAAATCAAGTGTTGGGCAAAGGGAGGGGGCATGGAATGACAATATTCAGAATGGTTCAAAGGAAGGAAAGATAAGAAGACACCAAACACAGTGAAAAAAGTCACAAACACACCTATTGTATGGGTATATAGAAATGAAGGAAAACAGAATGTATGCAGCCACTGTTCATGTTTCCCCAGATAAAAATGACTTTATCACTTACTGCAAGTATAACATGAATCAATACATCAACAAATTTGGCAAGAACAAAGTCCAGGCAATAGGAGAAGGAGACATAATAGCCGATGTTTAGTACTATGGAAAGATCACAAGAATATGACTTAAAAAAGTAATGCATGTACCAAGTGCCGATGGGAAGATCCTGTCTTTGAAGGTTCTAGGCAAAAAGGGATTTGAAAGCCAAATAACTAGAGGATAAAGATCATAAGAGGTGGTGAAATTTACGCTGAAGCTCCCTTAGGAAATGAGTTATACAAAGTTACCATAAATGTGGTTCCTTCTCAAGATACCGTCATGACAGCCATAATGAGAGAGAATTCTGGCACTGACCTGTATACATGGCATTGATGACTGGGTCACCTTGGGGATACCTTACTCAAAAAATAGTACAAACCAATGTTGTAAAAGGAATGGATGTAACAAGCAGAGACCTAAATGGGATCTGTGAAGACTGCATCTTTGGAAAAATGGATGAGAAGCCATACATACATCAAAAGAGAGGGATGGGATAGTCATCTCTTTGGGACTCTCAATGCTAACATGATTAGACCTATGACTCTTGAAGTGAGGTGGTCACATGCAAGATTCTGCTTGGTTGTGAATGACAATCACTCAGGATTTGGATTTGCTTTCAACCTGAAACATAAAAGCAAAGCAGCAAGGCAATCATTGATTTAGAAAAGATGATAGAAACCAAATTCCAAACATGAGTTCACACCTGAACAGACAATGGAGGAGAATTTCTCAATGACCAGTTAATAGCACATTGTCAAGATAGAGGAATAACCATTATGACCTCTGTTGGTCCCAATACTGCACAGAATGGGCAAGCAGAATGAAGAAACAGAGTGATCATTGAGGGAGCTAGAGCAATGCTAAAAGATTCAGAACTCAAAAAAGACCTCTGGGGAGAGGCAATTTGCACACATATCTACATCTGCAATAGTGCCCTTCTAGTGTGTTACCAAAACAACATGACCCCATATGAGAAGGTCTTTGGAGAACATTCATTCATTGGCCATCTATGGGTGTTTGGCTCAAAATGTTTCATCAAAGTACTGGATGGAGCATGAACCAAATTATATAAAGCAAAAGAATGTCACTTACTTGGTTTTGAAGGTGACTTGATATATGTTGTTGTTGACAAGGACAAGAAAAGATGGAGATCCTAAAATGTGATCTTCTCTGAAGGAACAAGCCATAGATGTCAGACAGGAGGAGACAGTATTAGTAAAATGGTGGAATTTCCAAGCCAGGAGGAGACCAAAAGCAAAGAAGAAATGGGAGATGAGCAAGATAAGACATCCAAAGAGAATGGGGAACAAAAGAGAAGATCAGGTGCTGAGGTATCAGGGACAGAAGCCTCAAGGAGGTCAGAATGCATCAAAAATCAAGGAATTGCCAACCGTATCCTGGCAATCAAGGTTGTGGATACGACTGAAATCAAAATCCCATGCATGCATAAAGAAGCTCTTGAGTTACCAGAATCTGAATATTGGCAGGATGTGATGGACTAAAAAATGTTCAAACTTGAAGAGATGAACACATGGGTTGAAATTGACGACAAAGATGTACCAAACAATGCTCAAGTGTTGTCAGGAATATGGGTCAACACAATAAAAATGGTTAAGACAGGAGAAAAGAAGTTCCAGTTGCAATAGGTTGTACAAGGAAATCAGCAGATGGCAAGCATTTCCTTGAGCGAAACCTTTGCTCCAGTTTCATGTATTACATTGCTAAGAGTGTTACTAGCAATCACTACCCTCAGAGATTTATGTGTGTTCACATGGGATGTATATTCCACATACCTTCATGGGAAGATTGTTCACAAAACATATATCCAGTTATCAGAAGGATACCACAAACTGGGAAAAGTAGTGATGCTGAACAAAGCATTATATGGACTATCTAAAGTGGTACACGTGTGGTGAGAAGACTTTGAAGGGAAGCTAAAATCCCTGAGTTTCACACCTCTTATAAGTGATACAGGAGTATTTGTCAACAAGTCCACAAGTGAAATAATGGCAATAGATACTCACATTGATGATGTAACAGGCATATGCTCAAGCGAGGAGGAGGAATGCCAACTAAAAGCAGGTATAGAGAAGTTCTACAAAATCAAAGAGAAAAACACTTCAAAACCATTCAAAGTGCTTGGAATACTAGTGACTGGAGACACACACCTAGGAACAATAAAACTCTCACAACCAGAATACATCGACAAAATACTAGAATGGTTCAGCATGATTGACTACAATCCCATTGCAACTCCTGTAGATAAAGGTTCACATCTACAAGACAATGAAGTTACCCTATATGATAATGTTAAAGAGTATCAAGCTCTTACTGGATCCCTCACATATGCAGCTATATCCACATGCCCTGACATTGCCTATATCACTTAATTCCTGTCACAAGCAAACAAGGCTCCATTCCAACAAGACTGGAACACCGGAAAGCGAGTGTTGAGATATCTTAAAGGAACTTAAGACCAAGGAATTGTGTATAAAAGAAAAGCTGAGTTGTAAGGAATCAAAGAGGATCACATAGATGCATGGGAGTATTGCGATGCAAACTATGCAGAAGATTCACGTGACTGGAAATCCACATCTGGATATACATTCATGCTTGCCAATGGATCAATCTCATGGAAGTCAAAGAAACAAACATTGATCTCACTTTCTACCACAGAAGTGGAATAATATGCATTAGGAGCAGCTGGTCAATATCAAGGCATACCTGGTAAGGGGATCCAAAAGAGAATGAGGTGAGGATCCCTTACCTAAGTGGCCAACTATATAGCTAATGACTGTGACATGAGTAAGTCATGTCACAGTCAGTGAAACAGAGAAGTATTAACTAAAGAATTGTCAGGCACCGGACATACTGACAGGCCTCGGGAAAGCCGAAGGGGTCAGACGGGTAAAGGCCAAGTCCTGCAGGCTAGAAGTAGTGGCATGGCTTCAACGTGCTCGTGCATTGTGCCCTACTTCCCATGCATGCCACCGATTTGGGACAGAGGGATACCTGGGAGAGTGCCGAGAGTGTCGGCCCAGGTAAAGGACTTGGGACAGGGGAAGGGAGGACAAGAAGGCATAAACCTAGTTGTTTTCCAGAACGAAGAACCATCTACATACATTGGCTACTTATATAGGCTAATAAGTGAGATGTGGAACAGAGTGGCACAAGGAATGGAGAACAATAAGGTATGAAGAATCATGTGGAGGTATTGTCCACAATGATCAAGAATAGAACAAGGAATGTGGGCAAGAATAGAACAATGAACTATGACCGAGGACAAAAGAGTGAGTGAGAATAGAACAATGGGAGTGGCCGAACATAAAACAATAGGGCCACTGCCAAGTGACAACAAAGAGTGAATGTCCTGAGGGTAAACAGGCAAGGGGAAGGAAGGGGAATGAAGGAATGACAAAGGATAGAGGGGACAGGATGAGGAAAGTGAACCAAATGATGAGCCAAATGTACCGGACCGAGACCATGTACTGGCGAGGGATGACTTGTCACTGGTGTGTGGGACTAAAAGGCAAGGGTTGTTCGGTCGGTACTACCAAGTGAACCGGAGCTTGGTATCAGGGGCTTGACAAGAATCCACAAAAGAAGAAGGATATCAATAAAGGATATACAGGGAAAAAGAATAAATATTAGTAGGCAGGTGTCAAGTGCATGTATCGAAGCCCGGTAGTTTGGCAGTGCCGACCAAGTACCCAGCCAGTGACCAAGCAACATACCTAATACACCATCCCTGGTTCGGCACATCCCTCATTCCCATTCCTCATCCCCATTCCTTATCCACCTTATCCTACTTACCAATCCAATAATCCTACCCATTCCACTCCTCATCCCCCAACCCATCTTATCCCAGGACATCTTATCCTTGTCTTAACTTTGGCTATGACCCCCTTGTTTTATAATTGGCCACTACCTATTGTCCTATCCTTGGCCACATTCCTATTATTCTATCTTCATTGTCCCATCCCCGTTTACATTCCTTCATTCTAATTATACTCATTGTAGACAATACCCACATGCCCTGCATACCTTATTGTTCCACATTCCTTATTCCACATGTCGCTTCTTAACCTATATAAGTAGGACATGCATGTACATATCTCCTCATTCTGGGTATCAACTAGGCTTAGGCCCTTCTACCTTCTTCCCCTCTGTTAAGTCCTCGACTTGGGCCGGCATCATCAGCATCCTCCCGAGTATCTGTCTGTTGCAAATCGGTGGCACGCATGGCAAGTAGGGCACAATGCACGAGTATGTTGAAGCCAACACCACTACTCTTGGCCTGCAGGACTTGGCCATTGTCTGCCCAACCTTTCAGCAGTCCTGAAGTCCATCAGTACCCGAAGCTTGACAGCAGGGGGCTGTCCCCTGACAATAACACTCCAATCTCTATAACTGTGGAATTAACAAATGTAAGAGAATACTAAACTTTGCTGCAGTAAAACTCCAGGAATAATTTAATATTTGTACCTTGGTTAAAACCCTTTGTAATAACTTAACATAGTTCAGACAACCAGATCATGATGTGGTTCTTAGCAGCAAATACTAATAGTCAGCAAAGTCTGTATTAGACTCATGGGCACAATTGGGGTTTATATATTCCTAAATAAGGGAATGTGTTCAGAGGCTAGAGGAAATTTAAGATTCAAATCAATTTACTGTGAGGTAATGACAGGATAAATGTAGTGCTTGTGAGGCAACAACATTTAACTGGAAAATAGATCTGGCCAGGAACATTGACTAAACAGATCAACCTCAAAGCAGAATGTATTTGACAGAAAATCAAAAGCCAATCTCACCCTATAGAATCACAAGGATGTCACCCTCCCTTGATATTAAGCAGGAAATCAACTGCACTGATCCCTGTCCCTGGAAAATCAACAGATGACTAAGAAAAGTGTCATGTTGTTAAAGTGTGAGTTGACCTTGGACACTACTGTAATAATGGCTTTGATCAAATGTGGGTGCATTTGGCTTGGTGAGAGCAGCTATTGATCTCAACTATGTTATAGATTTGACTCCAATGGCACTCATCCCACATCACTTTTACTGTCACCACATCACACAGCCAATGTCAGGGGACAACCCTTTCTTAATCTCAATCCAAGTCTGAAGTCCTATTTCAAACTCCACTCCAACTCTAAGACTAAAACACAAGAGTCCAGGGGCAAAGGGGAATTCCTGACCTCCACATCCAGACCATGTGTCAAGCATGGGAAGTGCCGAGGTTGCATGGGCCAAGTACTAATGAAAAAGTACTGACTTCACCATGCTGGACAGGTATTGGTCAAGTCTAGTAGACCAATCAGACATGGATGACTTCAACATACTCATGTGTTGTGCCCTACTTTCCATGTGTGCCACTGATTTCAGAGAGAAGAGGAACTTGGGAGAGTACTGAGAGTGTTGGCCTGAGTAAGGACTTCGGATGGGAGGATATAGGGGTTGCAAAGTTGATAATGAGAATGAGGAACTATCTACATCCATACTCTACTTATATAGGTTAAGAACTGGAGGTGGAACAGGGTATCATAAGGTATGAGAAAGGGATAAGGTATGGAAAGCATGTGCAAGTATTGTCCACAATGATTAAGGATAAAACAATGGACATAAATGAATAATAGAATAATAGAATATGACCGAGCATAAAACAATAAGAATGTGACTGAAAATAAGACAATAGAATGTGACTGAACATAAAACAATAGGGTTATGGCTGAAGATAAAACAATAGAAATATCCTGAGGTAAAACAGCACAGGGAATAAAAGAATAGACAGAGTAGGAATAATGGATGATGAATAAAAGAAAACACAAATGATGAATGTACCGAGCCAAGACCAATGTACTAAGTGACTTGTAAATGACTTGGTCACCTGTGTGTGGAATTAGACATTTAGCATTCGTTCAGTATGGCCAAGTGAACTGATACTCTGTAACATGTACTTAACACCATGTCTACAAGCTCCATTGTCTGCTAAACCTCCATAACCCCCACAGCACCTACCATCTCCACCATTTCTATATCATCCATGACCTCCATAACCTCCGTGACATCTGTGACCCTTGCATGATAGACGATTAATTCCATGCACTGACAAGTACTCCAAAAACCAGAAGTCCATAGGATAGAAAACCAGAATAAGCTTAGCATAGGATGATTAGGCTCTAGAATAAGCCCAATGTCAAGTACATAATACTTAGCCTTGGTTATTCAGTCATGCCAGCCAAATGGTCTTAATGTTTAATCCCACACACAAGTGACAAGTCAATTTCCTCACTAGTATGTGGTCTCAGCTTGGTAAATTCGGTTCATCACTTGGTCCACTTCTCTTTATCCTATCTTTTCTACCTTTGTTTATTCTTTTATGCCTGATATGATCTCTAAGATCTAATACACATAAGGGCTCAAGTTGTCTGAGCTGAAAGTTGGTTCCAAATATAGGGCAAAACAAGACGGCCTTGGCTGAATACACATTTAACAGCACCAGTTGTAGCTTTAAATTTTTATTAGAATTGAAAGAATATAATAAATAATTTAATAAAAAGTTACTTACCAGGAATAGACAGATAATCTTAGGCCATGCGTGATAGACAGGGAAAAGTGGACCTCCTTTCATACTACCATTTGAGAGCATCCGTTACATTCCCCAAATTATCAGCAAGATAATGTTCAAGCTCATCTTGATGTTGAGATGTGACATCAACAAGCTCCGGAAGGTTATCAAATATATTAGTAGAAGTCAAAGCCTATACTCATTGATGCCATTAAGAAATATAAAAGAAAAGAAAGAGACTGACTTCAGAATTACTATTGATGGTCATTGTTGCATCATATCTGCCAATTTCCCTAAAGCAGTAAGAGTGATCAAATTCTTCTCAAACCATTTGATATGCTGTGGCAATCTACACTGGTTCCCAATTATGCTTTTTGAAATATTCAAGTTTGTATCGGGGGTGCAGAACTGATAATAAATAAGCAATATGATTATGAAATATTAAAATTGACTAATAACTTACCCATGGAAATCTGGTAAACCTCTGAATCATCAGTTTTATTGTAATACTTATTCATAAATTTTTTGCCTATTGCCAGTGCCACACAAATAGCAGGTGAACATTTGTTTGGGTTGTCCAACACTGTTGCAAGAAAATTTTCGATATGGTCCATTGCAGGGATAACCACTGGCAGGTTGGGTATACCTCGTGAAAAATAAAGTGTTGCATCCTTAAAGATCTTATTCAAATAGTAGTAAGTAAATGGCATATAGACAATTTGTA
The DNA here is from genome assembly GCA_003314385.1 of Gomphus sp. MG54. Lineage (NCBI taxonomy): Eukaryota > Fungi > Basidiomycota > Agaricomycetes > Gomphales > Gomphaceae > Gomphus > Gomphus sp. MG54. The sequence goes on along the minus strand of QLPG01037478.1, from coordinate 9,864 downwards.
AAAAAAAATAGTTACCTTACAGAGCTCCTTGACAATCTTCCATTCCTCAAGCCCAAGTTCATATTTTCAAAGATCAAAGGCATGAGCAACTGTCATAGAGTCAATAGCTTGATGATACTGGATGGCAAAGTTGAGCATGTAATATGTCAAATTCCAGCAAGTTGCTACATCACATGGTATGATATGAGGGTTGAGATGGTAGGTAAGGAGGAGTTTGAACCATGCCAGCAAAAGAATTGTAGTTGAATTCTTGGCAGCAAACAAGAATTTCCATAGCTAAGTGTTGGATTAGTTATCACATTGTGGTTAGGATCTGATAGTCAGTGTACCTTAAACAGAGTTGATGTAACTGATTGAACAGCCTCATCCCAGTCATCAATCCCTTCCCCTAACAATTCCTCATGGAAATGCAACCAATCAGTAACTGTCAGATTCTTATCATTACCACCATCATCTCCCATTTCCAATGCATATTGCTCTGCTTGCTCATCACCTTCAAGTTCAAGGGAAATCTTGTCTTCAAGAGTGTCACAACCATCGCTACTGGTCTTTGGTATGTCAAATTGCTTTATTATTACCTTGGCAGTGAGATTAAGCATATGTGCAAAGCAGCAAGTTCGACGTATTGGAGAGCCAGGCCCAAGAGGTACAAGATGGCATACTGAATCCTTGATACATCTGATTTAAATAGTGATTGGCATGGGTAACTCCCAGGTATTTTGTGTCTACCCATACCTGTACCTGAGAATACCCTTACCCTTAGCAACAGGTAGTGGGTTATCCTGGGTATGGGTATGGGTATGGGTATAGGTGCCTGTGGGTTCAATGGGTATTGTTCTTACCTGTGACCCACAACAGGTATTGTTCTTATCCATGACCCACAATGGGTATTGTTCTTACCCATGACCCACAATGGGTATTGCATGGCTGATATAAGCAAAGTTCCATGCTAACCTGGCTTATATCAGCTTGGTATGTACAGAACTTGATCTCTCTACCTTTCATCCACGGTCACTCGATTAGCGAAGGTAACCAAGTATCATGATGTCTAATCTGTTGACTATGAAAAGAAAAGAAAAATGGCAATATGTTACCTGTATTCTTGAGGTTCTCAGTTATAAGGTACATCTTTTGCGTGTGCATAATACTGTTCTATAGGTGTGCATACCATAACTTGTGATGTTAATAAATGTTGTAGATCGACAGTGGCTCTGAGAAAGATACTAGAAGACTCAACAATAATGCTCAGAGAGAAATAATCACTGCCATTGTAGGTTTCCTCTAGGTAATTAATACCTAAAAGCCTGTGCGCACTGGTCCTTTTCTCTGGCAGGGTCTAGTGCAGTCATTCAGCACAGCTGGATTAAGGTCTGTGACTTATGAGGCCACTATCTGGCATGTAATGGAGGATATAAAAATAAGACATAGCATCATCTGTGACTATTTGTGACTTGTGACACAACTAATAGACTTGGGATATGATGGAGATGTGACTGTGATTGTGACTGTGATGTAACACTGACTAAGACTTGGACTTTGGCTTTGGACTTGTGTACAATAGTCTAGACATTTCTAGACTAGTCTTGACTTGACTTGGAGACTGGACTTTGGGCTTTAACTTGAGAACTTGTTATTACAGAGGGGAGCCAGAGGCCTTTATATACAAAAACCAAGCAATGATGTGGAATGATGCAATAGAATGGCTATGTGTTAAATCTGCATGTCAGCGCTTAGCTAGAGGCTTCCCGAAGGGTCTCCAGAGGTTCCGAATGGTTTCTGAGGGGGTGTTCATACTCCAGAGGCGGAGGGGCTAGAAGTTGCAGGTTCATGGTTGGAATTGGAAAGGTGCAGAAAGACGGGAAGCGCCGGGGGGTCTAGGACTGTTCACGGTATTAGGTGGTTGAGTGGTTTGAGGTCGCAGGGACTTGGCTTCAACTTATGTGTTGCGCCCTCCTCAATCGTCTGTCCCTAATTTCAGAAAGTCAGAAGGTTTACTAGAACTGAATTGGAAACTACAACACAGAATTAAGTCGATATTTATATTGGCAAATAGTCCAGTCGACTGGTGTCTTATATACATGTATCTAGTCTTTGTACTAACTTTTGCCGAGTAAAGACAAGGGGGGGAAGAGAGTACAAGGGGCAATACAGAACAAAAGAACAAGGGAGTGAGGTATGCAATGATCCTGCACATCGTTTTATCAAAGGAGCAGAACCTTGGCTTCGGAATCTTCGGAGGTTCAGGAACATGGAACCTCATGTTGATACAATAGAATTCAGAAAGCAGTTGTTCAGGCTTTGGATGGTCGGAAAGGTCCCGGAATTGGTGCAGGTGGTTGTGGGGATTAATGTGGGTTTGTTGTCAGCATAGGCCATAACACTATGCCAGTTGAATGACAAAGTACCAGAACAAAGTATGCTAAAGAGGAAACTCTGGAGAAACTTCTGAAAAAATGGTAGAGCATCGAGGCTGCACAAATAGAAGCTAGTGTCAAGCTTCAGTAATGCCAAAGATGTGGGTAGGGAGCGACCAAGTCCTGCAGGGTGAAAGTAGTGGCTTTGGCTTCAATGTACTCATGCATTGCACTCTACTTTCCATGCATGCCACCAATTTAGAGCAGAGGAGATACTTGGAGAGTGCCAAAAGTGCCGGCCCGAGTAGAGGACTTTGCAGAGGAAAGAGAAGATATGGGGCCTAAGCCTAGTCATATACCCAGAATGAGGAAGTATGTACATGCATGTCCTACTTATATAGGTTAAGAAGTGACATGTGGAATAAGGAATGTGGGACAATAAGGTATGCAGAGCATGTAGGGGAGTGGGCATGGTAGGATTAATGGATGGTGAATGGCATAGAGTGGATGAAGGATAGGGACAAAGAATGTAGATGGTGGAAGTGCCAAGCCGAGACTGGGGTACCAAGTGACTTTCATGCGGCATGGGCACTTGTACATGGACACAGTCTGGCTGTCCGGTCAGCACTGCTGAATTATCAGACACTCGGTACGTGTACTTGACAGCTAGGGGCTAGGATAGGGAAAGACTAGCCAAATAGATGAGGATGATGAGTAACAATGAGAAAAGACTAACAGAATAGGAAGGAGTCTGAGTCATATCAAGAAAAAGGGAAAACATATCGAAGGAGAAATAAGGAAGTCCACCAATAAATGTCTAACAATCTTGTCCGCTACTCCTGAGGGGCCTTAGGATGAGTCAGAGGCCTGAATCATCTTGGAGTATTTCCAGGTCACAGGAAATATATCTTCTGCAATTTCTCCAGTATCCAATCCAAGGATAGGGGTCTGGGAGGAGGACTAATGGGTATACAGTTGTGCACTCTCATCTTATGATTAAGAGTAAGTTGAATGGAGTGGGCTGGATAGTCAGGGTAGGATCGTGCCTTAAACTCTGCCTCATATTCTACTCTACTCCTATCATGATATGCTTGTCTAGACATCATTCCAAGAAATATGTATGGTTCTCAGATTTCTAGGATATAGACTGCATCCCCTATTGCATATAACTGAGTGTAGATTGGATGGGATCTTCTCCTGAATGGGAAATGTGCTGGAGAAGGTACATGAAGATAATAATGTGTTAATGGTTCTGCCTGGATGTGTGTGTCCTGGGTGTTGTAGCATTGCATGGGAATGAGCTCTAAAGAAGACATGATGATATATTGGTCTGAAGATTGGAGTGCTGAATATATTGGTTGGCTGTGTGATGTGGCAACAGTGAAGGTGATATGGGATGAGTGCTATCAGAGTCAAATTTGTAACATGGTTGAGATCGACAGCTTTACTGTCACCATATTGTTGTGTGCCACTGGGGTGTGCAACATGGAGGCATATCATTGTGTGCCACTGGGGTGTGCAACACAGCAGCATATCATTATGTGCTGCCACCATAGCAGGGCTCTTTGAGAAGTATATCCTCAATATCAGCCAGTGAACCCAATGCATGTACCCCTAATGAAAAGAGTCCTTGAGCTTGGATAGTTGTCAAGTGCATGTACTGAGTATTGGGTAACCCAGTAATGCCAACCAAGTGACCAGTCTATTTCCACACATGTGACCAAGCTGCATGCAAGTCACTTGGTATGTTGGTCTCAGCTTGGTACATTCACCACCCACATTCCCCATTCCTATTCCTTATCCACTCCTCCTTCATTCATTACCCATTAATCCCACCCCATCTACTCCTTATTCCTCCACCCATTTTACCTCGGGACATATTATCATTGTTTTATCCTCGGCCATGACCCTATTGTTTTATATCTGGTCAATTTCTATTATCTTATTCTTGGCCACATTTCTATTATCTTATCTTCATTTGTTCTATTCTCATTTACATTCTTTCATTCTATTCTTGATCATTGTGGAAAATACCTCCACATGGTCTCTATACCTTATTGTTCTCCATTTCTGATGCTACCTGATTCCACATCTCGCTTCTTGACCTATATAAGTAGTGCATGTATATAGATAGTTCTTCATTCTGGATATCAACTAGGCATAAGCCTCCTTGTCTTCTCCCCTTCCGTCTGAAGTCCTTACTGGGGACAACACCCTTGGCACCCTCCTGGGTACCCTTTCTGTCTGAAATCAGTGGCACACATGTAAAGTAGGGCACAACGCATGAGTATGTTGAAGCCAAGCCACCCCAATTGGTCCCCAGGACTTGGCTGATTTCCTGCCAACATCATGAAGCCGGCATTATTACTATAGTACTTGGCCCACGCATTGTCAGCACTCCTAGTGCCTGACAGTAGTGCTCACTGCTCAGGGAAAACAGCTCAGCAAGCAGGAGGCATGCAAAAGGCTTGAGTGGTGGGCAAAGGCAAACTTGAGCAGCTATAAGCAATTGCAAGGAGGGATTCAGTTCATGCATGAGGTTAGTACATGTATGTACAGTTGTACAAGTAATTTGACACTAATTTTTTCTCTTTGGCAGATTCCAAAGAACCTGACAGGTGAAATGATCATTCTGCAACAGGCTGACCATGGGTTTGTGTTCTGTGAAGGTAAAATACTACATCGCATCCTACAGGAGCAATACATCTCCCAAGTGGCCCATGAAAAACTTTAAATGCAACAATCTGCACATATTGGGACAGTCTTACATAGACAATACTCTTATCATTGTAATATTCCATATCTTGACCAGCATTACATGCCTCCTCTGCTCTTCTCGACCAGGATTTGTCTATGCTCAGCCTTGCTAATGCAGATGTTTAGAGTCGCAAATTGTTAAGTCTCGGTAATGCCAATATTGCAGATGGGAGTTGGTCAAGTCCTGCAGACCGATCGAGGTGGCTTGGCTTCAACGTGCTCATGTGTTATACCCTGCTCTTCCATACGTGCTACTAATTTGGACTGAAGAAGGACATGGGAGGATGTCAAGAGTATTGGCCCAAGTAAGGGACTTTAGAATAAAGAAGGGAAGATGAGAGGAGGTAAACCCAGTCTATATTCAGAGTGAAGAACTATCTACATATTTTCACTACTTATATAGGTTAAGAAGTGAGATGTGGAACAGGGTGACATATGGAATGGAGAACAATAAGGTATGAATAATCATGTGGGAGTAGTGTCCACAGTGATCCAGAATAGAATAAGGAAGTGGACGAGAATAGAACAATGAAAATAAGATAATAGAAATGAGGCCAAAAATAGAATAATAGAGAGTGACCAAATATAAAACAATAGGGTCATGGCCAAAGATAAAACAATGGTAAAGTATCCCAAGGTAGAACAGGCTGAGAAATAAGGAGTTGGTGGGGCAGGATTAATGGATAATGAGTGGTGAGGAGTAGATGAGGAATAGGGGGGAATGTGGAGGGTGAATGTGCTGAGCCAAGACCGAAGTACCAAGTGGCAGATGTGTGGTTTGGTCACTTGCATGTGGAATTAAGCTGATCATTCGGTTGGCACTGCCGAGTTACTGGATACTCGGTACGTGTACTTGATACAAATAATTCTTTAAGTCCAGTGCAGATCTTGCATATAGTCAGCAACCCCAATGATATGCCCTCAAACAATGTAGACAGTATAATTGCACTGTCTAGGGGTCATGAACACTACCCTATCCTTTGTAGCCTCTGTCCTACCCACACCCCCTATTGTATTTCCACCTTCCCTTATATTCAAGCCCCACAGTTTAAAGCTCCTAGGGAAATGATTAATCACGGTATCCTCGTGCTGGAAAGTGGATTAAATGTTGTTAGAACCTTGATCGTGAATTATTAGCCTCGAGTCTATGGCTGCTAAAGCTGGACTCATGTCTAGCAAGTATACTATACTTGAAATGACCCCAGTCAGATATTATGCATGGTCTTCTTGTGCTCAAACCACTATAGTGCTGCTAATACAATAATAGCATGTTTGAGAGAGCCTGGACTTGAAGTAAGTTACCATCTATTGCAAAGACAGAAATGCAATGATATGCCATTGTGTTGTACAATGATATGGCAGTGCTCAATGATATTGCAGCTCATAATGTTTTGGTAGCACACAATGATATGGTGGCATATGATGATATGCTGCTGCATTGCACACTGCAGTGGCATGCACCAAAACACCACTGCTGTGACACAAAGTGGGAATCCTGCCTCAACCTACCTGTGGGTATGGGTTTGGGCCTGGTTGGCAATCCTGACCCTGACCCATACCCATGTGGGTTTCCAATACCCATGCCAATCACTAGATTTAAAGGTGGACAGGCAGTCTTGGAAGTTCAGCATACATTGAAGAAAGAATATACAGAGCTTAGCTTGGTCTATGCCATCATAAACCTCAGGGTCCTGAACCTTGGCTTGAGAGTTTAAGTCAGGGGGCTGGGGTTGCACCATGTGCAGGAGTGCTCTTTTTATGAGTTTGTCATCATTGAGGCTACGAGCATTATCACTTTGAGCATCATTGTCTGATGGGTCATTATTATCACTGTCAGGTGGTGGAGGAGTGCCTCGTCTTCCATCTCCACTGGGAGGAACTTCTCCAGCATCAAGGGTGTAGATGGATCTGACATCCTCCAGTTGTTCTAAGAGTTGTCGTCATTCCAAGATTGCCTGTAGTTGGTTCATCAAGGATCCTGGAATAGTGTTTTGCCTTACAGTACATGCACTGGAACAAGTGGTCATTGTAGACATGTTAATAATAAGATTAGGAGTGTGAGTCTGATAATACTGTTAAGAACACAAGTGGTGAGGTTCTTAATGGTGATATCTTGGCAAGGTTGAACTTTGCAGAAGTTTGGAATAGGGCTTGGCTTCAGCTTATGTGCTATGCCTTCCAAATCTCATCATATCCCTAACTTTGGACAGAGGTTCAGAGTGGAGTGAAGATGTGGAAACCTTTTGGTGGAAGCTTAGAGACTGAGTGAGGATTGCCTGGTTGAATTCTAAGTTGATTATCAGACTACCAAACTTCTACATTACACGTGTATTATATACTAGGACATATTTCAAATTCCAGTAGAGCTTAGTGACCGAGAACAAGGGAAGATACAAATGGAGAAAGGTGCTCCGATTGAAAGAACAAGGGAGCAAAAGTACAAGGGGCTGAGCAAACTTTGTTACCAAGCTGCTGTGGGATCTGAACAGCATCTTGATGCACTTCCATTTCAGGAAAGGGTGAGTGGAGTTGAGTTGATTGGTGAGATGAGGGGGCAGAAATTAAAAGGTGTTTAGTGATAAAGGTCAAATGAGGTTGTGACCAGTGAATGGCAGGTGCAATGTCTGGTCAGAGGTCTGAGGATTGGTGGCAGAGGTTGTATAGACTAAGGGAGGCAGATGGGAAGAATTGACTGAGAATAAAGGCATGTCCATGTGATTCAAATGGGGTTGTCTGGAAAAGGGAACATGACCATGTGGTTCAAACCAGAGATGAGGGTGGATATGATTTCAGCAAGGTCATGACACCTTACAAAGAAGGGCATAGTCATTGTAGTCAACAAGAGCCAAAAGTCTGTAAAATTTGACAAAAAATTGAATAGCCTTGTGATTATCCTGCATTGTTGTTGTAGTCAGCAAGAGCCAAAAGTCTGTAAATTTTAACAAAAAATTGAATAGCCTTGTGATTATCCTGCATGGTTAGTTTTTTGAGAGCTAATTTGGCATCAGCTTGTTTGTCCCATGAGGCAAAGTTGATCTGGAGCTTATCAATAAAATGATCCAAGTTGATGGCCCATCAAGGTTTGTTGTTGGGGTCACCAGTCAAATATGGTTTAACACATTCAAGTACAGTCCCATTCAGATAGGAGATCATGTGGTTCACTTTCTGTACTTATATCCTAATTATATTCTCACAGTGGATTGATAACAAATATCTCAAAGACTCAGTAGTTACAAAGTGAATTATATATCAAATCTCATAGTATTGTTAAATCTAGATATTAGGAGGACTCATTCTGGATACATATGAAAAGTAAAGTAGCTCAAAAAACCATTTCAATGCTTCCTTAGAATATCTGGTATCAGTTTTTCCCTTACCCTACAATTCCTGGACTTCTCCAGACTTGACATTTTTATAGAATTTATTCCTATTGAAAGATACGAATATATATATTCATATAAGTGGAAAAACATAATAGAATTAGTATTTAAGTAAAATATCCTCCAACCTTTCTTGCCAATTTTTTGAATAGGTTCAAACTCTTCGATAATAATACATATATCATATGGGGTCAACCATGTCTTTGATAACTTGGAAATATTGATAGTTTTTGTATGATTTTTGACTCAAAATATATATCTATGCCTCTGGTGAGTGTGTACACAAGGAAGCATTTAAGGGCTACAGTTGTAGTCTACTCGTTTTGTAGATATATCGTCTTTTATCCGGATAATGAGTGACGGCATAGGCTCAGATCGTACTCAGGTTTTAGGTCCTCATATCCTGAGCTGAAGGTCATTAGGTTCAAGTTTAAGCCTAGGATACGTAACGAAGCAGGGTGGCCATCGACTCGGAAAAGACATGCGCCACCATGGTGTCGGAAATCCAAATGTCGCCAGATGACAGGCACCGCATTACCCTAAAAATTAACACTCTTCTCACAATGATACATGAGCACTGATAGATCGTGATATTTTGGGGTTTGATGGTTCTCTTCGCCCCATCGATACTCCCTTGCGTCGGAATGGAACCTGGATAGTTGGGGTACCAAGCGCTGTGAAGTATTTGGAAATGGATCTCACAACCGGCTGGTGATTGCTAGCGTTAATCAGGCTATCATAAATCACATGGAGCTTGCATTCGTCTTCCGTGATACATTGGAAGTGGGGTAAGGAGTTAGGCAAGGCACATGATCCTTTAGGTACGAAGACTAGTTTGGGGCTCAGATGAGATTCTGTGCTAGGGAGAGCGGCTGGAGCAAGCTGAAGGGTAAGGTCCGTATGTGTGGCTGTGGAGTCGGGCACTGCGGAATCTCAACAATGACGAGAGGAGTTACAGGCCTCGACCCCCGCCGTCGAACAACACACATCATTTAACGCCACCAACTTCGTCGGAGGACCATAACACCGAGAACGTTTTTGGAGGTCGGCTATCCAAGGTGTTTTAACTCGTGTTGGACCTTCACGAACTTTGATATACTATGATGATATCGACGTCGTTAGTCCTCTGATATAGATTATGGCCGTCAAACTCCAGGTTTATCGCTTAACTCCGGAGTTTAATTATCACTGTCCTCGGTATTTATGGCCCAGGGCTAGTGTCCTCTCACGCTCAGTCATATTGCGTCACCTATTCAGGACTTATACATGTGTGTGCATATGTTTTGGGAGAATACATAGCAGCAGGGCAAACATTTTAGAGCAAAGAGGAAGTCTTGTAGAGGAGATGAAGTCGAGAAATAAGGGCATCGCAC
>QLPG01036945.1:0-22194 GCA_003314385.1 Gomphus sp. MG54 | reverse complement strand
TTCACATACATGCCGCTCGTGTTTTCTCTTACAGCTTTGCTTTGAGGCTCCTGAGTCGCGCAATCTTCATGCTCTCATCTGCACCACATGTAAGATTAATAAGGGCTGGAAGATAGCTATTCCTACTCACAGTTGTTATCATACAACATGTCATGCGGCACCGGCACGACATGTGCTGAGATTGAGCGTGTGTCGACCATATCCGGCACTACATCCTTGAGAGTGGGTGCACCGATGAGGCGCATGTTCATCTCAAATTCGTCCTGCACGAACCAAATTATACACTTAAGTTGTAAAAGGTGATGATCTTACATGCAAGATTGACAAGGCATGCTCAACCCCCTCTTGGCCATAAGCGGAGAATGCATATAATAATGGACGTCCGATCCCCACTGTGCGTCGAGTTCGCCTTGATTGGTGGACTGTGGCACCTATATCAACGAAGAACACTCACCGGCTGTCGCACCCAAAGCTATCGCCTTCAAAACGTCCGTGGCTCGCCGCACTCCCCCATCAACGAAAACCTGAAAGCTTGGATTTGGCAGTGTCATGCCCAGTTCACTCTTCAACTTGTCCACAACCTGTATGAGTACCTCGATACCTGCGGGAGCGAAATCAAGCTGACGTCCACCATGGTTCGATAGCACTACACCCTGGATACCAGCTCTGGCAGCGAGTATTGTGTCCTTTATCGTGGATTATTCAAATGAAATCAGAAACTCATTATATAATATGTACCTCCCACGTTTGTACTCCTTTAAGGATGAGAGGCACTATGCAATTGGTTAACAAGCATTCCTTCCCACATCACAATGAAAGAATTACTCTTCGTGATGCTTTGGAACCATTTGAGATCTGACCAACAGAGGCCGGGGTCGATGAATGTCTAATTGAGGCTTGAGGGCCAAATCTAGCAGACCAAATACCTCGGATACATACGCTGATTGCCCTTGCTGCGCCCTGGTTTCGCATGACTTTCGTTCCCTCCTTCATCTGTTCATCTGGAGCTTCGTCTTCGAACTTCATGCGCATATCCTACCACCAAAGAGATATCAATGGACTGACCACTGTCCATGTGTTCACACACCCTGGCCACTCACTTTCTCTCTGCGACCAAGCTGTGGTGCATCCACAGTAATGAACAAACCTTTGATGCCACGTTTTTCTGCATGCTGCACAAACTCGCGTGTGCGGTTGCGGTCCTTATTGACATAAAGCTGCAGGAACTGTGGTTGCCCTGCAAGCGCTGCATCAACGATCTCATCAAACGAACAAGATGCCAATGTGGGAATCTGAGGGAGACTCAGTCCTGTATTGTACCTGCATGAAAGGAAATGCAACGGACCATCTGGATTATCCCATATTTACCAGCGGCGCGTGTCAAGTTGAGTTCTCCGTCAGGATGCCCAAGTTTCCCTAACGCGGTAGCGGTCTAAGGATGCGTTCATATCACAGAATTTCAGAGACAGTAAAATTGAGCTCACAATGTACACGGGCATGCTACTCTGATAGCCTAAAATAGTCGTTGAAAAGTCTACAGTGGTAACATCACGCAGGACACGTGGACGAAACCATATTCTGGGTTGGAGCAAGTGAGATTTTGCCATTTCAAGAAAGAAGGGCAACGGACCGATGGTATGCGGTATGATTTTCCCGCAGGGTGATTTCATCATCTGCAGCAGACGAGTAATACGCCCAGGCTTTCTCGGACATGACCAATTTTGCAATGGCCTAGGCTGGAGTGAGGAGTCTAATAATGTGATCAATGCGTCAAACGGGTACCTCAAAGTCGTGCAGATTCAATATTTCGCTAAGAGGTGGTCTCAGGTTTCTTCGTTCGAGACGTTCCTTGTCCTCAGCAGTGACTTCCTTGGCCACCTTCTTGACTGACCCTGCATCAACCTTCCCTAAACTGTCAACACGAAATAATGAGCTGTTGAGCGTAACAGCTACGTATACATACTGTTTCTCTTTCGGCAAGTTTTTGGTGATAGCATCAGGGGGATGAATAGGATCATATTCTTCGCTGTAATGCCAATCGAAATGATCCAAGGTGCACCGGAGCGCCTGACTTACGTAGCATCCTTTCCAGCATACTTTAGTATAATTTTACTTCCCCCTAGAAATTTGTGTTGATGTCACGTCCGATTTACAATACTACGACAACTCATACCAGGGTGATCTAAAAAATACTTTAATCTATGATCCCCCGGTGTACAAACCAAGACCTACCATCAAGGAACTCAGTAACATCATATACCTTGCCTATACGCCAATCAACACCATCAAATTGGGAAACCATATTGCGGACTGGGCTAACCGTGAACAATTATCCAGCAGCTGTCTCTCGAGCTGTGCTGGGCAACTCTGTCTCCTGAAATCAGCTGTTCAGGCTCGTCGGACATTGTGGTATCTTTCCAAGTGGTAACGCGCTTTCTCGTCACCGCATGAACCCCGGAGAAAATAAGACTTTAAGATGGTGTGTCACTCAAAGTCTCTGTTCTCACATAGGTCACGGATAATCCGCAAGATCGGCCCGGCAACCTCGGCCCACATCGGTACCTCAGTTGCACTACAATACTAGTACAGGAAAAAGAAAGGCAAGCCTAGATGTCCATCTCAACCTCAATGTCTGCAGTCCAAGCTCTGTCCTCAAATTCCCGAAGGAAAGCGTATCCTCTGACGCTTTCCCTGTCTGAAAGTATCACCCCTGGACGCAATACGCCCTGTGAAGATATTACAATGCAGAGTGTCTTTGCACGACTAATTGCCACATTCAAACGTCTCCTTACCAAAAGGAAAGGGAGGTCAGTGGCCAGACTTGCCCGATGCGTGTGGGAGAATAGACAAATGACGAAAGACGCCTCGGAGCCTTCCGCCAATTTTCAGCATTATGAAATATCGATAAAGGATAGGTCATACCTTGTAGGCGTTCGATGGTGTCTACCGTCACTGGAACGATGGTCTGGACACGCCCATCAACTCTCTGGAAAGTAATATTGAAATCAGTCGGTGTATTGCCTCAACTGAGATTAGATCAACTGACCTTTTTCAGCTGGTTTTCATCCCCTTCCTTTGTTTCAATTCCCATCTTAAGTATCAATTGCTGCAACTCTTCTTCTTCGTCCTGACCTATTCGTTCTTCTTTCTGTCCGTCCCTTTGACTCAAAGCCATATTAACTGCCGCTCTTTGGATCCTATGAGGGCATGCCACAAAAATCCCATCCCCTTCATCACAAGCTCTCTTTAATAGCTGGACTAGAATGGCAGCGACTTTAGCCTCTGTGCGCACATGACTCTCATATGCCATTTCTCCCCAAGTATCTCCTTGCACGTGCAAGCGTACCATGGCAAGCGAAATTGGATGTGGGTCTAAGGTTGTGCTAGCGTCTATAACTTGGTGTCCGGGAGACACTATCTTCAGGCTTTGTTGCTCAGTGGATTCCTGTTTGATTGGGGGTTCAAATAGTAACTGTTTCTTTCCAAGCATAGCACTTGAAAGTGAAAGCAAAATATTCCTTGCTTTCTCCCTCACCACATCGCCTGAGGCCTCGTTCTCTAGTTGTCCAAGTCGAGCAGCTAACAGTTTTGTCTGTGATTTCTGTGGTATAAATGTCCGTTTATATATCGTCTGGATGAAGTTACCCAGGTCAGGGTTTAGTCTACAAGAATGATCAGTATCGCTTCCGAATGGTGGAATGATCGAAATGCACCTGAAATTTTCTAATAGCTGAATAACGGATCCCGGATTCTTATCTTGGAGGGTCGTGGCTCCTGAGCTATATATGCTGTCTTCCTCCTCGTCGCTCCCTATTAATGTATCTAGTACACTGCCGAATAAAGGTGGCTGTCCCTTTCCTAGTTCTGGGTATTTCCCAGAAAAAATTGGTGCGAGCTGTTCCCTGTCTCCAGCCACCACGACTTTACCCCCCCAAATTCCTGAAGATCGAGAGAGTGCACGGAGGACCAATGATGCAGCACATAAACCCAGTTGTCCCGCTTCATCGATAGCCACACAGTCCACTCCAGAACCGAGACGTTTTCCAAAGGTATAGAGTTGATAAACAGTGCCTGCATATATATACGTCCTGGAATTTGTTGGAAGTAAGTGTCGATATCCTTGAGAAACGTGCTCTACTTGTAGTTCGTCAAGCCACCCAAGTGAGAGGCAAGGCATGCTCTTGTAGTATTCGATAATTTCCCTCAATTTGGAGAGACAAGCATCAATGGCCGCATGTGTCATTGCAGTGATAAAGATGAGTTGGCGTTCCGGTAACAGCGTGCCATTGAGACTCTGTACCTCGATCATGCGAAGCAGAGAGAGCGCAATGGTATAACTTTTGCCACTCCCTGGAGGACCCCAGCTGCACCCGACTTCGATTAAGGCTGACGTTGGACTTCTGTGTAGTTAACCACTCACATGACTGTCAAACGGTCACTAAGGATTCGTCGAGCTGCCTCTCTCTGACTAGCTTTGAGCACCAGTGCCCAGGCGTTCTCGTTCCTATCACTACGCTCTGTATAACGTCTATGCAACGCTGCCTCAACATCGAGTGCAACCTTGATGTCCTTGATGTGGGACTCCCTCGGGAATCTGACAGCAGACCCTTGTCCACTGAACGATTTTGGTTTAGATATTAAGTCTACGAACAGCGGAAGATGCGTATCACTTGAGGGCGTGCTGGCGGAAGTTGCTTGCAGATCTAACTCGACCAGTGTATTCAAAATTTTGGTGGTATTGAAGTCCACCAGCCGAGGGCTTAGACGGTATATCTTTCCTGGTAATAGTGTCTTTTTGCCACCTCCAGACCAAATCCGCAACATCACTCTAGATGTCCCATTTGTGATATTGACATCTTCGATGAGAGCCACCCAAAGGTTGCCTTCCTTCACTTCAGTGGCTTGGCCACCCTCCCATTTACTTCTTGTAGAATAATTTGGAGGGAAATATAAATCGGAAACGCAGAGATCATCGAAGAGGGCTTCCAGGGGTAGATGACTATGTCCGGTCGACTCGTTGAACTGATCATCGTCATCCTCTTCTTTGACCAATAGATAGTTGTAAAATGCGCGATCGCGTTCTGAAGTAACCTCAATATTCCCAGAAAGAAGATCGAAATTATGGACTTGGTCGGAGCCGTTTCCATCACTTGAATCAGCAGCCTTGAATCGATATACAAGTAAAGGGGCATCCGGACAACCCTCCATCCTCATGTCCCAAAGCTCTTGTAGCTTAAGGAGCACTTCGAACTAAGATGGGACAAATGTTTGGCACGGTTGAACTGCACGTTGATGTACAAACTCACCTGTTGCATGTAGAAAAGTTTTCGCAAGACTCCTATATGACAGAGATCAACCCACTCCGCGCTCAATACTCTGGCACGGTTGACGAGTAAATTCGATCTCTCTGACAAACGATCCATCCTGTATCTGATCTCACTTACCACCTCCTGGCATGTGTTGTTTCTTGCTTCCATACCCGAAGCTAAATTTGCCTCTTCGCCTTCCCAGAATCTTCGAAATAACTCTTCCTCAGTAGGGCACTGGCTGGCACTGTGAGCACCCAAGAGATCCCCAGCTTCTCTGGCGTCCCACCATCCGGGGACGGGGAATGCCACGAGTCGCCGCAACTCCTTCTTCAGTACCACAATCCGCGGAAGCACTCCTACAGTCCTGGGCTCCGCTCTGACATATTTTCCATGATGATGGAGTCGGCAAATCTCCTCGGTGATTTTTTTACGCATTGTTTCGATGGTTTGATTACCGGTCGACTTCAAACCAAGTCGAGCCATCATAGATTCCAGTTCTTTTTTTCCAATTTTCTCGACAAATGCACCATCTAAGATGTGTGGTTGGAATGTTGTTGCTAGAAGAGAAGCACCTTCGCATAGGGCACCAATACATAGCCGGATATCCTCCCCATGCATTATCTCTGGGTCACTGACACCAGGGATCTGGGAGCTGGAGGGGGACAGGGCAGCATTGACAAGATACCTCTGTAGGGCTTCCCTTTCCTGCACAGACCACACATAAAATTGGGTACGTGGAAGATCATCTGTAGCTCTGCTCTTCGTTGCTCTGTCGGGGTAATCTTCCGCCAATTGGGTCTGGTTTCCACCCAACATTCGTGCGTGCAGATCTAGGACGTTTCTTATGCACTTAGAGAGTGAAGGAATGAGACTGTCAATACTTCCATGTATATGTGACCGGGATTTGTAGCCATATTTCTGTGCAGTCACCGCAAAGGCGGGGCTGATATTTGTCGATACACAAAACTCACTGATAGTCGACACAGATGCCGATCGAGAGGGATCAATAATGAATGAGAAATAGATGGCAATATCCTCAGAATAAGGGAATGTGTAAATTCGGCGATTAATGAACTGGGAAGCAAGACATGTATATAAAGCAGTTAAATTATGAATCAAGTATCATACCTGGGGCACATTCATCAATGCAGCTTCAATCACGGGACTGCATAGTTTCAGCCTTTCTCCTAGTTTCGACGGGGAACTTGCGCGGAGTTTGTCTCGCGGGCGGATAGCTAAGATTCTGTGCACTTTGTTGACCGTGGTCGGCCACTTGTCTGCCATGTAATTCATGGATCGCTTATCCTGGAGCATTCCGCGCAACTGAGAGAGCTCTGAGACCGAATTCTCGCCCACGACAGAGAGGTCATCCATAGTGTGGACAAGATCTTCTATGTCCGTGTCATGATGAAATTTGGGAGGCGAAGGGATCCCACGTGCCAGCTTCATAAACTCGCGAATCTCATCGGCTTCACTCAGACTCAGTTCTCCAACCTTTCCGAGGCCGTTTTCTTTCTCCACACGTGCACGGCAACTGGATGAGAATGGACATGACCTACAAAGTGGATTGAAGTGCCAAGGAACTTCTGACTGAGGTGTGGAAAGGATAGCAGGTAGTCGTATGAAGATAAGATCAGTTAGGGGGGGGATCAAAGGTGCTATAGGAGTTGAGTGGAGTGTGGCGAGCAATGGAAATGGGACAGATGAGTCTACCGATGATAGTGAATCAGGGGGGAGCCAGGTCGCTATGGTGAGACCAGGAACAAAGGAAGGGGGAAGTATGAATGAAAGGCAAAGGTAGTAGAAGTAAGTTTGAGCAAGGTGTGAGGGCTCGAATACCGGAAAAAACGCAGGCTCAGCATCAAACCTTGTAAGTTGAAAAAATAATGATATACACCTTGACGTCCTTGGACGCTTTGGCATCAATTATTCTCCAGATATACCTACCATTGTTCTCATGCCGGACCTCAAGCAGGTCTGGTTGAGCCAAACCAAAACGAGGTACCTGATTAATGTTATCCAAGGTGTGAATTCGAAGGTGAAAGCAACTTGTTAAATCATACATGTTCTGCTTTCACACCGTGCTTTGCGTATTCTTCCGCCAGTCTTTCGGATGGTGGCCAGAATTTTATGCCCGAGACAAAAAAATGTGGTCTTTCATCAATTTCAATGATTGAAGCAATCTTCAATCCAGATAAAGCGTCGTCAAAGATAGGGAGAAGTAAATTAAGCCGTTCTAAATGAGTTAAGAGTGTAGATTCCCAAGTATTGCCGGAAGCAAAGGCGGCCTGGGAGATCGCTGTGGGCGACTCAGGAATCTCAGATCTATGTGTCAGAGCGGCTTCTGTGCTAGTGGGCCCACGATGGTAAGATTGGTGAAGATATAAGTCACACTGAAGGTGAGCATGTACGGATAGAGTTGTTGCAGTTATGTGCGATGAAGGCATTTTATAGTTGCACAAGTCCCAGGGTGATTATATCGATTTAACAAGATGTAGTCAAAGTCTCCCACGAACCGATGGCCAAACGCTTGGGCTCAGGTGTTCATGGCGACGGTCAAACGCTTTTTGCCTATCTATCGTTTTTACTCTCTCCTCCATCTCGAGTTTCCTGGCATCTACGTAGAACCTTGTGTTTGGTAACCTTCATTAGGTTTAAGCCTTGAGGGTGAACTCTCTTTACAGGTCTATGCTGAAGGTTTACTGATCGCGCTTCAGGCTCAGGACTGTCAACGGCTTGCACGTTTGGATGTCCTGCAGGGTCAACTAAGCTCTGTATTGGCGGCACGGTTCTACGCATTCTCTTTATCTACACTCTTTGTTTCTTTCTCTCCAGGCGTTTCCGCTGGTGTGGTAAACATTCGACCTGCCTTTCTTCTTCCTCATCTTCTCGATTTCCGTAGTGTAAGGCTTCCATTGCTCTTAAGCTTCAATCTCACTAACTGTATTCTCGTCAACAATGACTTAGCTTGAACCATGTTTTTTGCACCCCACGCCCTCATTGTCTCGGTACAAGGATGGCTGTCTCGAGTCAAGTCCTGGGTTCAACCTGATCATGGCTTCGAAATTCGGAGCGACACCAGCCATATCGAAAAGATTTCACATAGTAGAATTCTCAAATCTACTTCGCCATGTCCGCCTAGTCGGATTTCACTCGAACTACCCTCTCAGACGGTGACTTCTACCGGTTCTCCACATGATCAGACCAATAATATCTCTATTCTCATAGATAAGCCTTAACTGTTCCATTGACTCTGACTCCGACTCGGAGCTGGGAATTGAGATGGAATCCGAACTCTCAAGTACAGAGAGTTCCCGGTGTCCCACACCCCTGGAAGATTTTCCTTGTGTAGATGTTAGTATCAAGTCCCTCCATCTTGCTACGGAGTTGTCTCTTTGCAAGACTATCACCGGAGCCAGCAACACCCCGACGCCTCTAAATGTCAACAGGGATGCTCTACTCGCCGAGTATTCCCACCAGGAGCTTGTCCTCCTAGAATTCATAACCCACACATCCAACGTGCAACCTAGCAACATCGATCAGGTTCTGCTCAAGTTTTCCCCCGGTTTCTCACATGCATGCCAATGTACCAGCTTGGACGAGGAAAGCGAAGACCTTTGTGAAGTGTGTCAGCTTTTGGATTCCTACATGGACTACAGTCTCAAAAGATTCCGAGGCATGGATCTTGTAGTATAACTGTGTTTGATGGGGTTACTCTTGAATAGTTGGCTAGAATACGATGTTTTCCATCGTTCGGATGACCGTGAACTGGGTACTAAGGTTCAGATTTTAAGTTCACATGCCACGCGTCCTCTAATATGTTTATTATAAATAAGATGTACCTGTACTACATTGGCATTGATTATTAACTATTTCTAAGGACCCTGGGCCGGTTTATCAGGGCGGCGCCGTGACGGAGGAGTGCTTAGGCTACCAAGTGACTTGAATCGCCTCACCATCCGACTTCGCCTCGACTGTCCGGTTATGTCGTCAGGACCTGGATATAGATCGTCGTGCCCATCGTCTTCGTCGGCTCCTTTCTCATCTTCCTTCTTGTCGGACGGCTGGGCCGTCAGAAAATTGACAAGCACCGACCAGAGCATATTTCCACTAAGCTTGCTTTCTTCCTGTTCCATGCTCAAATCTGCAACGCGCGCAAGGTCGCGAGCCTCCAAGGTATCTCTCCGAGAGACGATGCTAGTCGGTGGAGGGTGCTCGCCGTCAAGTGCCCAAGTCCAGACCCAGGTGCGTCGCTCTGCATCTTCTTTGTTCCAGAGCGAGTTGACCCACTTGCTTGAAGTCCGCGCTCTCTTAGTGCGATGAGAAGTGACCTCCAGGATGTCATGCTCGTGAAAGAGGTGCTGCTGTAATTGACCCTAAGCAATGGTGATGACCGGTCAGTCTTCCTAATTCTAGAATAGAACGAGTGCATGATTCACCATAGTTTCAACTGTACGAATGGTTTCACATGTAGCCAGCTGCAAGTTTTTCATTCGTTTCGCTTCAATTTTCTTGGCAGTTTTGTCAAACTTCTTCCTCCATAGGTCCCGGCCCGTCAGGTAACGCTGCCCAATACCCTCATTAATTCTGCCAAGACGGTCGATTGGAAGGGTCAACGCCCGAATTTCAGATTCCGGTTCGAGGGGACGGAGAACACCGCGAATGGAGACACGTTCGCGGATCATAGTATCTTCAGATGGCCACTTCCGCATCATTACGAAAAAAGGTTGATGACTTATGAAGTTCGTGAAACACACCTTGGTATCCAAATAGGTTAAAGGATGACCTGCGGTGTCCTGACCTTCAAGTTGATTCTGATCCGGCTTAAACCTGCTACCTGCGACGTCGCCCGAGTCATCTTTGACAGCTGGTAGTTCAGGGGGAGAAGATCGCTGCTGCATATTGAAAGCAGGTATATCTGACATTGGTGATTGGGACTCTTCAAAAAAAATTTTTGCCTGAGTCTCGCTTTGGGGCGAGACAGTTGGACTTCGCATCGCTAGAATGTGCGAATATGGTTGCTTGCTGGACGGTGTAACATACTTGGTGAATGCGGCAATCTAAAATACCTATTAGCCAGGCCTTAAATTGACTATAAAAGTTACAGTACAGCTCGGTAGCAATATTTAGCCTTAAAAATACTGCGTGAGAATTTAATTGCCAAAATAAAAACAAATGAATGGTCTTACAGGAGTGGTAAACGAGAAGAGTGGTAAAACATGCGCAGTCTCTGGACATCCCTTGTTCGGAAAGTCGTTGTAGGAATGCAACAAACTCACCGTCATAAACTTGAAGGTGTACAGGGGTTGAAATGTATGGTATTGCAATGTTTTGCAGAGGAGGGTATAACATCTTAGAACGCTCAGTGACAGGAAACCGTTCTGGATGTGCCGCTTTATGTGCGCTGCGTATGCCCTATTGTTATCCCACAAGACCGTGGAAAGCAAAAGTGACACGAACAGATAGATGATCTCGTCCCTCAAAACCTCTTTGTCACTAGCAATCACTAGCAGAGGTGGCAATCCTCCAAGGTAGCCCAGAGCTGGGCTGACAAGGGGATGAACCAATAAATTATTAGGACAATAAAGTTGGATTTGGGAGTCAACGGTGAATGTCTTCTGGTCGACGAAGAGGTCAAAAGTATCTGATGGGTCCCAAGGAAGTGGAGGCACGCCCGCTATGGGTAAGAAATCAGTTGAAGAGTTCAGTACAGGCACAGTGTCAGCAATGCCCCCCAGCGCATTGGATACTTCTAATGGTGGATAATTGGCATCGCTCTTAGAGGGAATATGAAGAACATCGACATCAGGATGTCGTTTCGTTGGATCATCCATGAGATCATTGCATTCTATGTTCTTGCCGGCAACGACCGGTGAAATAGGCGGATTGCCTGACGATGAGAGGAAGGCTTCCATATGCACGGCTTTTTTCGCCACTGCCTTAAAGCGCTCTCGCAACCCCGCTCTTACTGTTGACGATATTTCGTCAGGGGGTGGAGGCCAAAGTACACTAGGTCTATGTAGACACAATCCATATGTGGGTATTATGTCCTATAGATCAGGGAAATTAGAGTAAATATAATGCGAAAAATAATTTAGACGCACGGTATCTGTATTTGCAAGTATAGAAGGAAAAGAATGTGTGAGATCGCCCCACGGGCTAATCAACACAGCGCCAGCCGGAAGTGGAATACCAGCGTCTCGCATCACCTGATGAAACGTGAGTTTAGTACATCTAATACTGAATACCACATACTTGGAGTGTTGCCAAACAGAGTCCACCACCTGCACTATCCCCACCAAATACGATTAGACTAGGTGGGATTGGCGCATGCATGGCATCTGGAGGTGGCTCGATAAGATAAAGATCTGTCATTTAAGACATTAACCAGGGTACGAAGGCTATTTATCCCATATCAGACACACGTACATGCAGCTAACATATCCTGTATGGCACATGGGAATGGATACTGGGGAGCAAGACGGTAATTGACAGCTGAAAAATGACTTAAGTGTGAATGAATTGGTGATAAGTATTTGAACACAAACCAAAGACGCGGCCTTTAATCTTACGTGCATATCGCTGCATGCAATATCTGTTACAGTAAGGCCCAATAGGTCAGGAATGGATGCAATTTTGGTTCAAGTATCTTTCACTGACCGTTCCTGGTCGATAGAACCAAAATAGTAACCACCTGTAGACAGATTCGATATGTGACATGGAGGAGTAATCTAATGCTCACCTCCATGTGCATAAAGCATGCATCGTGTACCGTCCAGGCTTTCTTGCGATGCATCTTTTCTGTCACCATCGTTCGCAGCCTTGCTCGGATCCGATTCCTCCGTATGATCTACTATCTCGGATGTAGTATTTCTCCATTGTTTACTCATTTTCCGAAAAGGAGAAAATCGGACACTCGAAGAAGCCAGGGGTTCCTCGTTGTTTGTGGGGTGCTCATTATTTTTTCGGCGTTTTCGAGATGCACGCATCTCTGATTTCTGCCAGATCCATTGACAATCCACGCTTTGATGGCACATAAAGCCCGTATATTGAAGAAACCTAGGAGAACACGCACCCACGGATACCGCGCACCTGCCACCACTTTGTCCCTCCAACTACACGTTTGGTAAACTCTTCTCCACCAAGAGCTTTAATGAGGTAGCCTGCAGCTGCATCACAACTAAATAGCGGAACAAGGACTGTTTTCACGTAAATCCAAGGTGCAACAGGGATGCGCGCATTTGAGAATTGCTGCAGCTCTTCGACGGTATGCCTGCCAACTAGGATAAACCGAGAAGCTTGTGACAAATTTTCACATACTTTGAGGCTTGGTTCAAAAATGACTGCAGAAAATAGTCATGCAGTTACGTCAAAAGATATATCTAGTTCGAACCTTTATAATTTCGAAAGATTCCTGCCAAAGGAGATCCTGCTCCCTTAAACTAGTGTAGCCGGGGCCTCCGGACCCAGTGGTCTTGCTTGTCCCTGACCGTCGCTCTAGGTAATGTTTGAAGAATGTTTCTATCACAATAGGGCCAAGCTTGAGGCCCGCTTCAGCGGTGAGTGAGTTGGGCATGACCCCGTAAATTTGAGCTGTGCATGGTTTCTGTAGCGCTCATCCCGGCTTTCCTTCCCGGTGGCAGATGCTGTTCTGTCTTCGCGGTGAGCGCGGAGGCTGCGGTCGAACGTTGGAATTCTGCTGGTTAACTCATATCTCCTAGTTTGGCGGCCTGTGTGTGTGCTAAAAGCAACATGGACTGAGTGGGACGCAATATGAGATTCAGACTTGAAAAGGGAGCGTGCAGCTAGTTGTAGTGCTCGTCTCACTCACAACCATCGCTAGTGGAGAAGCTATAATAACCATATAATTGGTGACAGAGGACTATTAATATAAATGTTTCTCGTCCGTTGACTCAAGCTTGAGAACAGAGACTGGATAAAGAAATATGTAGACAACTCATGCTCTTTGTCGTCCATGGTGATGTCAATACCTTCTAGCAGTAGGCATACAATATCTGTCGCTTTCAAAGCCGAAATCCTACGGTATTTGCAAGGTTGCAACATCATAAATATTGACAGCAAAGGGCAAAATGGCATCGTCAACCAGATGGAGATCAGTCGCCCCCACCCAAGTGTGAGAGAGACTTTTATTAAACCGCTTGAGATTCCCCAGTAGATGATACAAATGGCCATAACCGTACGTTGCAAATCCATAATTGATGAAGTGAACTTGACAATCGTTCTATGACCCAGAATCCACAGCAGACTCACTCTCTTCTCTTAGATCTGTCTCTCCCTGCAAGCATTGTGTGGTTCGTACTCCTTATAGAACTGATCAATATCACCAATAGAGAGTCCTTGTGCCTTTGAACTGGTATACTTTATTACGTGAAGATTAGGAACGCAGTGAAAGCAGTGAGAGAGGTTCGGTTCGCTTGAGTAATGGGAATAGATCAACACCCATATCAGTGTCTGGAAGGCAGAAGAGAGACCAAGATCCTAAGTTCGGAACACCTAGCCTCCTGCAGAACTCGTTTCCGCGGGCAAGGAAGTCTGTCATAAAAGCGGGCTGGACAGGTGTGACGAAGGTGTGTGTAACAGTGTCGTTTTTATCTCCGACCACTTTTTTGGCTATTGCGCCTCCTCCGGGTTGACGCATTTCATATGGCGGTTTGAATTCTTCACCTTTCCCGCAGCATTCTCAAATCTGGTCTGGATCCTGTGTTTGTCTGGCGTACACCTTGTCAGAGGCGTGAGAGCCTCCAGCCTAGTGCGATTCTCCGACCCCGGAACGAAATGAACCACCTAATGCTCCTGCTTAGACGGAGCCCTGTACCCAAGGACTTTCGAGCTTCTCCATGTATTTATGACACACGACGCCCCTTTCTGGGAACGAGACTCACTAGTCTCAAATCTTCTCCTTACCTCATTGGTGCGAACTCCTTCGCAAACCGACAAACACGTTTCTTGACTTCTGGTCCCGAGACGCGAACTCCAAAACCTTTTTCGTCTCCGTCTCTGCAGAGTTCAACACCTCTCCATGCAAACCCGACTTCCCTTACTCACATAACACGTTTACTTCCATCTTTCCGAAACTCATCATCAGAATCACCAGCACCGAGCACATCTAATTTTCGGAAAATCATTGCTTTAACGAAACCAGAAAGAAAGCCTCTGACCATTGCCATTATATTGGTATGATCTGCCTCACCCTCTGCCTCATGCCCTCATGTATTCAGCATCAATAACACAGTTATTTGTCTCCTCAAGTGTCTCAATGTCAATTCCGTTCACAATTGGAAAGCTCATTGATTATTTCTCTTCCCCTAACCCCGTATGTCGATACTTGGTCTACCATTTGCCACTTGGACCCACAATCTTATTGCTTTCCGGTCTTTCATTAGCAAATCATATTCGACCTATCACCTTCTCAAGCTGCCATTGGAATACTTGCCCTATTTACTATGGGGGCTCTTTCTAATGGCACACGCGCCATTCTCATGCGGATTTCCGGCCAGAGAATTGTCGCTCGCCTCCGAAATGACACATATGCAAGTGCCTTGAAGTGATTTGCGAACTATTTAACCAAAAAATTGCCCTTTCACTAAATCATGTTAAAGACAAGACATTGAATATGTGGAAAGGACTAAAGGCGAGGGTGACCTCCTCAGCCGCTTAGGAACCGATGCATCGATTGTCGGTGAGTCGTAAGTATCACACCATGCCGGTAGTTTATCTCAATTTTCATTTAATTGATAACAAAATGTTTGCTCTCCAGGGTCACTCAAAATCTTAGTGACGGTTTGCGGTGCGATCGTTCTGTTCATGTGGATGTCTTATTAATATTCACACCTGCTATCGTTTAACCTACAGATCTGTTGTCATGGCATCTGTGGGATGTAAGTACATGTACTCATGTCTACAGATACACAAATCATAAATTCGTTGACTGAATGAATTCCTCTTTAGTGGGGGCCATGTTTTGGATCGTGCGTTGAATTTCTTTTTCCAGAATCACTAGCGAAACAACTCACATACCATTTGGACGTGTTCTACTACTGTCGAAACCAGTCACCAACCCTTACGGCTTTGATGCTAGCTGTTGTTCCTCCAATATCCCTGGGTGCGGTACGTCTAGCAAGCAGTTTTATGATTACTTTGCAGCGAGCGATTGTCATGTTTGTATCTCAGGTGGTTTATGGGAGATATTTAAAGACGCTTAGCAATCGGACACAAGAAGCTATTGGTGATATGACAAAGGCAAGTGCTGATGCTGCCTCTAGTCGAACACACCTGTCGACTGTCTCTCTCCTTCATGTTGGGTTATAAGATTGCCTCCGAGAGTCTCTCAGCCCTTCGTACCGTCCAAGCCTATAACGCTGCACAATTGGAGCAAAGGACATTTGCTGAGCGAGTTGGTTGAATGACATCTCATGTCCTCTGTCACCCTTTTCAGCTTTTCTTCTTCTTTTTAATAGGTCAGCGCAGTCTTAGCCTTAGCACGGAAGGAAGCTTTCGCAAGTGGCGTTTTTTACGGAAGTACCGGCTGGGCGGGAAACGTCACGATCCTAGTACTTCTAGGTTATGGTCTGTAAAATCATCATTCTGCGCTGGCTTTGGATTCAAATATGGTTTTCACAGGCGGTACCCTTGTTTCGAGGGGACTGATATCCGTTGGCGATCTAACGAGCCTGTTGCTCTACACCGTTTACGTTGGCAGTGGTTTACAGCTATTGAGTTCTTTCTTTGTTCGTTCATTAGTAACTTCATTTCTTCCGAATTCAACTGACGAAACTCAGTCTTCAATAATGCGCGCTATAGGTGCAGGTACCCGTATTTTTGATCTCCTCTCTCGCGAACCTGCCATCCCCCCTACCACCGGTGTCGTTCTCCACCCTTCTCGTAAGGGACCAATCAAATTTGAGAATGTTTCTTTCGAATATCCATCCCGGCCAAGTGTCAGCATTTTAAAAGATTTCAATCTCGAGGTTAAAGTAGGCGAGAGCGTTGCGCTCGTGTGAGCCCATAGTTACAAGTTACATTTTTTATGTGCTAATCCACTCGTGTTGTAAGTGGTCGAAGCGGGAGCGGCAAGTCAAGCGTACATTCCCTCCTTCTTAGATATTATGATCCAGTACGTGGACGGGTGACGTTTGATGGACAAGGTTTGTTATGTGACAAAGCTACTCTGAGTCGTCATCACGCTGCATTACAGACATACGAGAGTTCACAACAACATCCTGGAGATCAATTGTTGGAGTCGTCCCCCAGGTGCGTTTCCTCGTATACGAAACACATCTGAGCAGTAGACCTGAAGCTTTGCTCCGAGGACCCTGTTCTTTTCTCTGGAACCATCGCTTCTAACATTGCGTACGGTTGTCCGGATACCCCCAGATCCGAG
This sequence comes from Gomphus sp. MG54, assembly GCA_003314385.1. Lineage (NCBI taxonomy): Eukaryota > Fungi > Basidiomycota > Agaricomycetes > Gomphales > Gomphaceae > Gomphus > Gomphus sp. MG54. The sequence goes on along the minus strand of QLPG01036945.1, from coordinate 5,484 downwards.
ATCGAGCATGCCGCTCGTCAGGCCAATTGCGATTTCGTCTGGAGTATGCCTGATGGTTTCGACACCGAAAGTAAGTTAACCAACAAATACCTGTGTCGGTGCTTGGTTGAGCAAAATTGTATCTCCAGTCGGGAGACTAAGCTTAAGCGGAGGACAAAGACAAAGGTTGGCTATAGCCCGGGCATTACTCAAGAAACCGACCATCTTGGCTTTGGACGAGGCAACTAGTGCACTGGACGCTGCTTCTGAACAACGGGTTCGTACCTCTTCTGACTGATGGACACAGGAGGTGCTGACGCTTCACAGGTTAATGAAGCTGTAGATTCTATCCTTGAGGCTCGAGAAACGACTTGTCTGATTGTTGCTCATCGTCTTTCGACAATCGCTCGGGCTGAGCGAATTGTTGTATTAGAAGGCAAGTCGCGACATATATTTTTTCAATTCGAAATCTCATTTCGGCACAGATGGTCGCATCACCGAATCTGGGACCTACCGACAGCTGGTGCGTGTGAGTTGATCATATAACAACTAACTTTTACCTATATCGGAATAGGTTACTCGAGAAAACTCACGCTTTCATGCGCTCATGGCATCACAGCTTGAAGCAGCTGCCGGCGAGAGTGCCATCTGGGCCGCAGCTACGCAGGGACCCGAACAACAGAAGACCCAATTGGCAACAAATGAAAAAAATTGACCTACTCCAGATATCCCGTGTGACACTCCTGATTTAGACCACCATGCTCCGTTTGATTATGTATTTTTGCATTCATCTTGTCCAGAAACCCCGACTCTGCCAAATTACAGCTACTTTCCGTCCTTAAAGAGTAACTCCCTAATGATTGCAGTGTGACTCCTAGAGAACATGATCGTCTCCAAGAATATATGATCGTATAGTCGCGCCTTTTGTGTGCATAAGATAACCTTGTTGCCACGCATGGATTGCAAACCGTTGCCTCACGAGTGCCGCGAGGCAGTTGCCTCTATAGGCCAGACCTTTATCTCCTTCTACCTATCATCCTCAGCTTCTATCCCGTACTGCCATGTCTTCTCCACTCGCCACCCCTCGCACCAATGTAACATCCCCTACGACACAGGCTCCCCTGCCTGAGGTTGAAGCAGTGCAGGATATCCTCATGACCATGAAGGGTGCATTGAGTGCATTGGGAGTAAGTTGCAACTTGTCTCCTACATTAAGTCCATGTTGGTTCAATTCTTTATGAGATGACCTTTGACTCTTTGGGAGAGCAAACTTCAAAAGTGGCAGCTTTGGGTCCTGCTCTCGAGAGTGCGCAGCAGATCAATAAGTGAATTTAAATTTTCTGTCGTTACGAACAACCTTGTTGAACCAGAATACAGGCTTCGAAAGGACATCCAGCAGCAAGATCAGCGCCAGGAGCAGAAGATAGATGAAATCAAAGGTATGCGTGTTAATTTCGCAATTCCTTTCAGTAAAGAAACTCGGTTGTGCAGGACTGCTTAAGGAAGTTCTTCAGCACGAGATCGTAGACCACCTTCGTGGCAAAGGTACGAATGATGAGGTGCACATCGCTTCGATTAAGGACTGATTCATGTCAGTGGCCGAGCACATCAGCGACCAAATTGACGAGCAGGTACGCGCACAAGTCGAGGAACAACTGACGAACCATATCCCGGCAACGCTGCAGGAGCAAGTCGAGGACCATAAACGACAACTCGACGATGTCAAGCGCGCACTTCACAACTCGTGAGTGCTTTGGGTCTTGAACGCGCGACCACCATTTTAGGATGCTACCTCGCTTGCGTTTAGGGAAAGTCGAAGAGCTAATGCTCTTCTTCGATCCAATCACCTTGGGGACCCACTTCATACTTTGATCATGCCCAACGGACAAGTGTCTCCTTTGTTCCCGAATGACTTGACAGCGTTGTTCGGTCTTGATGGTACATGCTTCTAGAAGCAACTCCTGCAAGACATTAACACGTATTCCTAGGTCCCACCGCGAAGCAGCTGACCATAGATTACGGACTTCCAGATCTAGGGGATTCTCGCGAGAAGAACCTCAACCGGTGAGTTATATTTCTAGCCACGACCTGTCTCGTTGTAGCTGCTGATAAAAACACTAAGATTCATGCAGTTTTGCGGTGTCGCATACCAGATGGTTTGTAGTTATTTGATAGGGGTCGTACTGTTGACTCACCGCATGATTAAATAGGTCCCAACAGCTGCAGTGGCGCAACCTTGAGTCATGGATTGAATTGGTCTCGAGTCCACCATTTGTGTTGAGAATGCAGCCCACCATGTTGTTGATGTCGTTGCTTCGGGTTGATACGTGTAATATATGCGATAGAGCACTGGATTATGTTTTCGTTGACATTTAGTTGGCCACCGGTATCCTTAAGTTCATTCCAGCCAAGCATGCTTTATATGCCCAATGAACACGTGCCCGAGCAGCTGTCGACTCGTAACTGCGACAGTGCCTGATCCTGAGCTCCCCCACGCCTCGAAAATCGGGCCCGTTTGTGGACTGCACCATTCTCTTTGCTGCTCTTCGGTTTGCGAGCCTTCTAGAACCTGCCCTTAACCCACCGAATCAGAAGCATGGAAGCTTTCCTCGCCTACTTAAGCGTTTGTCTTCTGCTTGGGTCCGCCATCAGATTTCTTTCGCGCCCAAGAGAAAAAACACCCATTTTGTCACCCAAAGTATTGCTACCTGACCTTCTAGACAACATGTGAGTGCCATCCACTTCGTCAATATTACCGCGCGCCTGATTTTACCTAGGTCGGATCCTGATTCGAGCAACGGAAGCTCCTCGTTTTCGCTGGCTTTGCAGAATAACCCACATCTCGCCGTCTTCCGATCCATGGGTAGATTATTAAGACATGATCCCACTTCTGTCATCGCTCAATTGAGCATATGGCTATCGGATCCAAATTCACCACGGTTCTGGACACCTTTTGCACTCAGTATACGTGGATTCGCCTACGAGGTAATGGACGAGTGGGAGTTGGCAAGAATAGATTATGTGCGGGGCTTGCGCTTGTACGAGTCACTGGCAACGGAACTAGGGAAGGAGACCGTGAAACGTATGGACGGCAATGTCACCTTCATGCGCATTCGGATAAGAACACTTCCTCCGGGTAAGTTGGTTTCAAGGTCTTCCGATTAAAACTTTTGAACACTCAGCGTATCTCATTACAGAGAAACTTAAGCCACGCAGAGCTCCAGGTGAAGACACACCTCTTTACTGTACCGATACATCAGTTACTCACTTGACTTCCCAGAATACGTCGTAATCGATGAGGCATCATATCGCTGGGGATTTTTTTGAGCATGTTCTGAATCTACCCCATCAACCCTTCCCAGCAGGGAAGAACTGACGGAATCGTTCGACAAGTGTGGGTTACTGGCAAGTGATCCCAGGGATCAAGTTGACCACTGTGAAGTTTGAACCATTTGACACCCGTCATGTATCCTCCCATGAATCAGCGAGCTGTAGATGCTGGAGACTCACCGTTATCTTATGCTTTGAAAATATACATATTTTTGCCGTCTTTCATAAGGACTGATGAATAGTAAAATTCGGTCGGCGACATCGGGGTTGCAAACAAATCATCAATAATAATAAAAACAGGCGAGAAAACAACTTTATATTATATAGAGCCAGCCATTATTCTCAAATGTTTTGTTGTCAAAAAATAAGATAGATTTTATGCAGGAGCAACGGACATGCTCAATCCTTCTGCATCAATTCGACGAAGCCGGTTTGATTCATCATCTCCAGGCAAGGATACCATTAAACGGATTTCCTCGCCATTATCGTTCCTCTCTTCAAGTCTGGCATCAATGACAGTTATGTTCTTCTCAACTTCAATTTCTTCTCCGCTCCTTCGGTCCTGGTTCTCCCTCCGCCGATCAAGGAGTTTGACAGTTGGCAATCGAACCGTACCACACGAAACGGGGATGAGATTAAACACAATGTGTTCCTCACTGCCGGCGAGTAATATAGGCAAGCTTCCACTTCTAAGCCCCGAGAGCACGAAGTGATCAGACGATTCGACCTGAAGATATACATCGGCCGTCCGCCAAGGATGTCGATTGCGAATCTTGAGAGTAGCAGTTATGGGAACATGCAGCTTTCCGGCTGCGGGCAATTCAAGCAAAGCATCAACGCTATCGCTTGGGATGTTCAAGTGTGGGAGAGGAATGGGTGTGAGAGCCAAGGCTCCGCTTAATGATCCCACTCTGAAACGAGACACTCAGATCATACTATCGTCAGAAGTTGTTGTGATTACCTGGACCACGATATTTGATATTTTCCTGGGGATGGCAATGTTTCTGGTAGTTCTACCTCATCTTGGGCGAAGATCATGAAACGCGAAATGACGGAGTATACGTCTCCAACATTGCAATCTGTGCCAAGAGTTAAAGGGTATCTATGCCATAAAGGGTGGTGCTTACGCAAAGGAAAAACGTCATCGTCTCCATCCAATGAACAACCTAAAAGTTTGATTCTTATATTCTCCATTGTCTGTTATTTCTCAGCGAAAACATCCTTGGGATCACAATTACGTCACCTACTGGCAGGAAACTGAAGGTTTCAATCACCACATCCCAAGGCCCTTGGTTGACGATCGTGCTTCTAATGACCGCCTCGGCTTGTGCGCTGAAAGTAGATGGATCATAAGATTTAAGATCTGTCAACCCTAGGGGAGGACCCCTCGGTGGTTGTATCGCTCTCCGGTAGGACGCCAGAGAATCTACCTGTAAAGCTGGCTTTGTTGGTATGACAAGAGTGTGCAATTTTTCACTGATGTCTATGGCAAGGCGAGGTGAGATTGGAGATATGGCTTCTGTTGGGGTTCTTGGCTCTGAAGGTTCGCACTGAACAGAGACATCAATTGTACGATCGCCTGCTGCACCAGTACTGTGCAGCAGCAGGGTCTTCTCGACGGTTGATCCCGGGGAAAGAGAACCGTATGAGACACTTTTAATTAAGGTTGTAGAGCGAGTAGTTCCGATAATTATATGATTGACTGTTACGGTGATGGGATGATCAATTTGTTTCAGAATAAATTAAGGATAGAAATCATTAAAACGTGCCTGTATCGTCTTCGGCAGGTTGTAACAAAACGTCGACCACGACGCTTAGGTCGTGATCATCAACGTTGGTAACTGAAATAGTAATCGGATACTCCTCGTCAAGGTATGCTGGTGCAGCGTGAGAAAATGAAACGTCAACCAGATGGGGCCGATGACGGACACTACAAACCAAATCAACTTTATGGTACTGAAGTACAATACGACCTACATCGTCTCAGAAGGATCGTTCCTCTGTATTGGCAAAAAGGTAGGAGGAGCCAGATGACTGAGCCATCGCGGTTTTGAAGGTGTGATATCTCTTGAGACACTAGGATCGAGTATCATTTCAATGGACCATTGACCCTCTACGACATTCAAGACCACTTTCGAGATCTGTGTACAGTGCATGCGTGATGAACTCACCAAA
>QLPG01036859.1:0-16088 GCA_003314385.1 Gomphus sp. MG54 | reverse complement strand
TTGGGTCCCGTGGTTTGTGTCCTGCTGGCAGATTTGCTGGGTCATCGATCACGGAGCGGATGATCATTCCACGACGCAGGTCTGAAGCGGGATCCGAACCGACTTTCATCTGAAAGTAAACAATGCGGTCGGAAAAGGCGCACATGAAAATCAAATCAAATAATGAAAACCTTGAAATGATTGAAACCAGCTGCCAGTGCTTCTTTAGTGAGCCGTCGCACCTTCTCGTCATCATAACCTATTGTGGATAGTACAGATGAGAATTATTACATGGCAGAACCAATGGTTCTCATACCCAACCATCCAGCGGATGTCACATATGCAGGATAGCTGTGAATGGAGTCAGATGATTATACTACGTGATCGCCACAAGATGCCTTACCCAGATTCACGTACTCTTGCCTCACGTTCCGTCTTTCCACCCTGTTTCTCAGTAAGCATCTGCAATGCTTCATCGCGTGTAATGGCGTCAGTGATATATCGAAACGCTGTCGCGCGGACTAGCTCCTCCTATAGAGCGTTCGACCTCTGTTAGATTGTATAGAAGCGGGCCCGAAAGATGGTGCTACAGACAGGTGTGAAGTCAACGATAAGCTTCCATAATGGTTTCTTTCGAGACTTGGCGAAAAGATCCCAAAGAGCATTATTCACAGCCCCAGAAGCGATGTGTATGACGCCTTTCTCAGGACCAATCCTTAAACCAGTATCATTAACATTTATATGTCATACAATATGTGACAGTAAAATATAGCTGACCAGCGAAGTTGTGGATCAGCCAGCATGAAATCCCATGCCTTGCCCATGTCGGCGAATAATGGTTCGATCTCCTTGCCCACGAGGCGGTTGGCAACTTCTTTAATAGCTACACAGACCTGCAATTGATAGGGAGGCTAGAGGGTCGACAAGTCAGATAGTACGCACAATATCATTTCCCCGGCCAATCGTGAATGTCATCCCATGGCCGACGAGACCATTCAGGGTGTACAGAGAGATATATGCCGAGGAATAATCACATTCCGTATTCCTTTGAAGTTGTTCAGTACAATCTCTTGAAAAGAAGGCCTTTAACTGACATAGCATCCGAACCATCGCCGGTGAGTGAAGTGGGAAATCGGACGTCTAAGCCCAGCTGCCAGGTCAGGTATTACATGCAGTGAAAAATATGCCAATATATGCCGACCATGAATCTCAAAATGGCTTATGCTGTCTGCCATCTTCAACTGGGATGTGAAGCAATTACTTGCCACCGCATGTCTTGCCCCATTGTAGAATCAGGTCTCTGTAACGGTCCGCCCCGGGTACACGGACCGAGGCTCAAGGTATATATGAAAACTATACTCCTGCAGGTGCTCAATGACCGCTCCTTATGTTCTCTCTCACTACAACATTACACAGAGAGGTAGGATACATCTACAATGAGCAAATGCAAGGATAGCAAAAAATAGCGGGGAAAAGATTGAAATAACCGGTGAAATGAATATATCCTGGATCACTCCGAGCCGGCAGTCCTTAGATCTATGACAGAGCCAATGCTCACAAGACTCGGGCTCTCTTTAGGGGGCGCTGCGCCCCATACGATTTGCTACCGAAATATCCCTTGGGAGCTGTCTGGGCCTGTGCTTCTAAATTTGCTACAAAATCTCCGCCTTCAGCTCCTTCGAACAACCACACATGACTGGAACAAGCAGAAGTTGACATGAGTATAAAGGAAACCAAAAAAATAGTCTTACCTGTTTCCAACCCGCCTTGGTGCGGCTTGTCCTTGCCCTTCAGGCGATTGCGACGAGCCTTGCTTCTTGTTAGCAGTGAGTTGGTTATTGTGATTGGTAGACGGTAGTTCCCAACCAGGTCCTAGGGCCTCTGTGCACAGATAGCTTACGATCGAGTCCGAGTTGCCAAGGAGCACGACCTGAAGTAACTCTGTTAAGTATATCGTTAAGACTTGAAAACAGCTAAAGACTTACGTCGGCATTCATGTGCTTAATAGGCGTCTTATTGATTAATATCTGGTATTTGATTAATGCATGGTCGGACTGATTATCGTGCTTCGTACTTGTGGAACAGAGTGTGGTATGTGGCACAGCATTTCCGACACTGGGGTAACCTTGCAAATAATGATGAGCTGGAATCAGGTAAACCACACTTGTACAAAGTACCTTCAAAGAAGTCCCCATGACAATAAGGAGGTCCACAATCTCCCTATCTATATGCAACAACTTGTCAAATCTATCGGTTAACTTCTCACCAAAAAAGGTGATGTTTGGCTGGCAGCGGTAATATATCATCGTATTCATACATATAGACAAGCATGTACCTTCAAAATTGCTCTATCTTCCTCGTCCGATTCTGGGTCATCTCCATCATCCCAGGGGTTGGCAGTTTTCTTGCCTTTCTTCGGTAGTTTTGGTAATGGTGGAGGACAAATCGGGCATAGAGCGACGCGCTGCGCTAGGACATCGCTTTCGAGAATTTTGCCGCGAAACATGCTTCCACATCGCAAGCAAGTGGCCTGTATAACGCTTTAAAAACTAACTTTGCCATCCAAGACCATGACGCACCTTGGAAAATGAACCGTGACATTGTAAAACGGCTTCAATACCCGCCGAACTTTCCAAGTCGTCGATGTTTTGTGTGTAGTTACGAAGAAGCTGCGCAAATCCATCAGAGAAAGGCCTGGCAAGGTGGGTAGAACGGCGACCTTATTGTTTGTTTCCAAAAGCTTGATAAAATGATGAGAAAGTGACGGTAAATGGTTGGATGGATATAGTTCCCTGTTGTGAGTAATTATGATTATGGAGATCAACTGATTTGATTCAAGAGGACTCGATATAGAGACGCACTTCGCAAACGAACTGAAAAATAAAGCACATTGAATTGCGAAAAGCATTAATAAAGAGGAATACACACTAAAATACTTGGGGGTTTTCTTTGAAGAACTCGAGGTCAAACATTTGTTGAGGATCGTCCAGGTCGTATTTATCTGTGGACTTAAGCATCTGGTACAGTCCATTCTTTGACCTGAAATCAGGAATGCCTGAGGAAACGGCTGTTTTCATCAGGGTATAGTAAAATATGAGTTCGGTTCCAGCGCGAAGGTGTAGGTGGAAAAACAAACATATCCCAGCACCAGAAAGAACCATGATTCGCTGTGATTTCTTCAAAAGGCTAACAACATCGGCAATGGTATTATACTGTGTAAGCTTTTCTCGACGTCTCACACTGTTCAAGTGAGCAAAAAGGACAGGTTCAACATCTCATTTATCACATACATGCGCAAGAGTGTCATCTTCAAAATTTTGAGAGCTTTCTCATAACTAGGCTGATTCCCTTTACTCTTTCAAAGTAAAAACATAGAATATCAGTGGGTTAATTGTACAGAAAATCACGCGGACATTCTTACAAAAATGAGTCCAAAAGCGAGCAACAACTTCCGAGGTGGAAGAGCACGCCTGCCTACGTATTCTTTGATCCACCACTCCACTCCTGAGAGGGTAACTGATGGACATGGTGCTTCATTGAAGTAGTCTAGTCATACCTTTTTCCTGAGCATCCAATGTCATGGCACAGACATCATCATCTGTCCACGTATCAGCAGCTTCATACGAAAGGGTTAATTGCTGCCGTGTAAACGCATGAAAAGTAGTTGGTATCACCCTCGGAGTATTGCGCTTGGAGGTATGAATCCGTGAGGTCTTCCCCACTCATTATTACAGTCTGAGCAAGAAAACAAGAGGGGGGATAAGGAAATCATCGAAAAGACTCCATCCCATGATTCGGGTGTGGGATCCAGTATCCAACACAGAAATGAGAGCACTACCTTAAATGTCACATGGTCTTCGTCGCTAGAATCATCTAGCTGCATGTCATCATCTTGAGGCCCTTGGGTATTCCATGGAAGTTTGGAGGGGCAGTCTCTATGGGTGGTAGGCCTCCGATAATCTAAACCTTGGGACTGCAAGGCCATCGGTGGTGGCAGAGGTGAGTGAGTGTGCGGAGATTTAAAGCGTGTTTTGCGGCGGTGGAATTATGATAGTATTGGTTCTTGTTTAATTGGCCATTATGCCCCAGATACTTTACTCCAGGTCTAATGATCGCTCACCCATATGACCATTCAAAAACAAGCTATTCCGGAGTCAAAGACCTTTGTTCTTAATCATAGATCATCATCATACCCACGCCCGTTCTTCTCCAGATAAGACTTAGTCTACTACTGCTAGGTGGTGTGTTCGTCTTCTATGAGTGCCTATGGCTCACTGATTTATATTTCTACAAGTTTTTGATGGTCTTCTTTCAAATATAGTTTGGATTGGACTCCATCGTTTCACCCTCATACTTCAAAGACAAGCTATTGTATTTAGGTGTTGACAATATCTTAATATAGGCAACCACATCTATTGTTCCTCCTCCGTGAGCCAGAGTCTTGGGACAAATAACACGTCATTATCAGGCATTTCTCATTGACGACGGGCCTCGCTGGAAAAGTTGAACGTTTTGAAGATGACCACAAGAGAAAAACGTACAACGGATCCCAGTCCCATCCCTTCGATGTTAGGAGAAGTTCATCGTCCTCTTCCTCTTCGGCGACAAGAGGTTTGCTATCGGTATACACTTGAATGCGCTGTTTTGTTAAGGACTGGCGAATGGGGGACGTTGAAATAGGTCGACTGGCCTGAAAATCTTTTTGTCTTCTTTTTTTCCCTTCTTTTTTGTTGTCATGAATTTTAAGTTTCCCATCGGAGACATCTCGTGTTGACGGCTTTGACTTCTGTGTCTGTTGTAGGCCAGCATCAATGGCTGTCCCTTTCTTTTCCTTGTCGACGAAGTTCGCTCCCTGATACAATTCTCCTTTAGGTTGCTCTGTAAACGATGTGAACATAATAACTCGAATGATGTTGTAAACGAACCAGCCAGGCCTAAAACGGAAAACATATCATGTAGCTTTTTGCCTTCAGATATTGGTGACACCTCCGATTTAATGGGCAATGCTTGATGTTGATCGCCTTCCGAGTCTTCGTCTTTGCCCTGAGATAGGTTGCCATTGATTCGGGTGGTAGCTGAACAAGCTGAGACATCAAATGAGGAAAATATACTATCATGGGGGTGATGGACTATTCGACGGGGAACCTGAGAAGGAATCTGGAAGGGACTTTCTCCACGAATTTTTGTCGCATCAGAGCTTTTAAGGGAAGAAGTGAGAGCATGTTGATCAGTGGACACGACTCCAGATTGAATGTTATCTTCCCCGGGTATTGGTGTGGCCTCGTTCATGACAATATCATCCTCTTGACGTACGCTCAATTCCTGTTCTTTCACTGGTAAAGACGGTACAGGTGTCGTTGGAGTTCCAGATTGGGTAGGACGCCTCACCAGAACTGGGGTTGAAAAACATTGGGGTGAGAAGAATGAATGTGATTTGTTAATGTCAATATCAGGATCGAAAGGAACCATGTTCTCTTTTGATGGAGGGAGAATGCGTGCTGCAGGGGGAATAAGCCAGTCCTGATTCTGATTAGATCTTCTTTGCAGTGCATGGGAGCCTGATGGGCGGCGTCGAAATGATATAGAAGGGGATGTATGCGCACGAAATACATCCGCAGATTGTCTGCGAATAAAATTCGAAGAACGAGGCTGTTTTGTTGCTTTCGCGCCAGAAAAGTGAGGTCTTGAGGAAGAGGAAGGCGTGATTTTGAAAGGTGAGGCTAAGCCTGGTGGGTGAGCAAGAACATTTTCTTTTTGGATATGAGACCTGGTCCTTCTGAAAGGGACCGGATGGCGAGTACTTGATGGAGCCAGCTTTGACTCAGTAATGGAAGGAATAGAGGACAACATCTTAATATGCTCAGAAAATGAGGAAACAGGAGGACCATTGTCAAGTTTCGTGATCAGCGGAGCATAAGTAGGTTCAGAAGCAGAAAGTACTCCAGCTTTCGAAGCTGAAGACGTAGTGGTGTGCAGCGAAGCGGAATGTGAAGCCTGAGTTTGGGTTGTTGTAGAATTCGACTGTGTCTTCAATCTTTTCGAGAGTCGGTCGGGAGATATTTCATTGGCAATGCCTGAGCCATCACTCTTAGCTGTACCTTGTGGAGTTTTACTTTTCCTCTTTTTTGTCTGTTGATTATCCTTAGATGAAACTGGAATTGCAGGGGAGGGACTGGAGGGACTGTCTGTGAGGTCAGATAAAGCCCTCCTTCGTTTACGAGCGTAGGTCTTGATTAAGATTTTGGTGGTCATGGGAACAGGAGGTAAAGAAATAGGAATATTACTTGGACATGTATTCGAAGAAGTCGGCTTATGTAACACAATGCCTTTGTATCCTACTAAATGACAACATATATAATGCTTGGGCCAAGAAAGATCTAATATGGGTCCATTCTAAGCGACTTGTACTATTCTCTGTGGATTGAGATCCGCGTATAAAGTAGTGGTACCGCTGGGAGGAGAATCAAGCGATGGAGGGGGTGTGGGATATGTTCCTGTAGATGAAGGGACAACAGATGCTCGATGACTGTACATAGCGATTTCTGGGTGTATATGAAATGAAGATGGTGGAGCACGTGGCATGGCTGCTAATGGCAGATGCGACATGGTGGACGAGACCTGGGTATGGTTTTGATTAATGGACGTGCTGATGGTAATGCTGCGGCTTCGCCCTGCAGCCTTCTTCTCTTCCATTTCTCCCGATATTCGTGGACTGGTCGTGGGATCCATGATAATCCTTTCCCTGTCAGTGCTGGGGAGCATCAACTGACGCTCAGCCTCTATTCTGAGCATCTTTTTCTCGCCCTTTTCAATGTCGCTTTTGGCGCTGTTGTACATCCACAAGCCAATAGATGTCAAGGCAATGCCACATGCCTGAACGGAATGCACGGCCTGGTTAAACCACACGATAGCGATTATGATGACAGCGATGCGCTTGATGAGGGAAGCGATTGAGTATGTGACGGGCGACGTAGTCGAAAGGATAGCAAAGGCAATGATGTTTTGTCCAAAATGAACCGTGCCATTCCAGAAAAAATAATATGCAGCACTGTGAGGGGATGGGTGTGGTGGATGGTCAATGGCAGGTGACATAAGGGCACGAAGATCCGAATACATCCAGACTGGGATCATAAGCAAGAACGCGAACCCGGACGAGTAGAAGAGGAGGTTAAGCTTATCAAGTTTGTTGCTGGTATTTGTAGACAATGCGCCAGATGATGTTGATGACGGCACAATCTTCTTGAAGAAGATATTCGATGAAACGAAAACGACTGCTGAACCGAATGCTGATAGGATACCAAGAAAATTCGAAGCCGACATATCATACGAGCATGCCAGCATTACGCCAACAGTCAAAGGCAATAACGATAGATAGGTCTTCATCGAATACCTCACTCGAAATAATAGAGCATATGCAGCAACAGTAAATAGAGGCGACAGAGCCTATGGATCCGTTAGATAAGAATGGCACTGGTCTCACAGGAACCATTGTACATACTTTGATGGTATGCACCGTGCTCACGGGTATTCGGGCTATAGCAAGACTGGAGAATATATGCCCCCCCACTTGGAACACTGCCATGGGTACCGTATGTCGAATGATGGTGTGTGTAGGCCGCCTAAGTCTGCTAACTCGAATAACCGGGCTCATGAATAGCAGGCAATATCCAGCAACGAAGCCAAACTGGACAAATGTCAGGGTGACGGGATACCGAAACTGGGTGAGGATCGCCTTGCCAGTATTGGACGACATGGCTGATGATGTGTACCATAGTGAGCACAAAAGAATGAATCGTATTGTGGAAGTGGGTATTGGTGGTGTAAGCGTTGAGCTGGTGGATGGAGTATCGCGAGTGATGCTGGGGACGAATCGTGCTTGCCTGCGTTCTCCTCGCAGCTGCCCCAAATGACCTGCCCATCCATTTAACCAACTGCTACGCCTACTCTGCCCACCATTTTCCAAAGGGGACCAATCCACCGCTTTCTCGGCCATCGACCATTCATTACTGTTGTGCATTCCGAGACTGGGAGAATCTGTCTCTCGTCCAGTCAAGCACGATGAACAAAGTTGGGTGAGTGAACGTTGAATATTTAGTACGGCTTATGGCAGTTAGAAGCAGGCAGCAGGGACTGGCCGTCCGTGCTGTGACGGCTGCAAGATTGAGCGTCTATTAGTCAGCAAGAAGGCAGATGAACAAGATCAAGCCCAATGCACAAGATGAAGCCCAATTTACAAGGTGAAGCCCAATGTACAAGATGAAACCCAAGTATACCACAGATGCATCCCAACGGTTCAATTTGCTGTAGTTCCAGCGACGAATCGTGCCGAGTTGTTTACCGTGATGCATGCTTTACTGACAGGAATGCCTCTGACCTTCTTAATGTGATTATCATGTGATGTTGTCAAAGTCGCTGAGTATCTGTGGTTACAGAAGTGACTACTAGCTAAACAAGGGATGGCAAGTTGATGTTATAGTCCTTCATAAGCTTCAGGGACTGTTCAATGACGCTTTACTACTTCATTCAGCCCGTCAATCGTATACCCAAAACGATTCTAGGCGAAGATGCACTATACACGCGGTTTGACGGAAAAATTAAGCAGCCGGTGAAGCACAGCATCCCTGCAGAAGATGGTGAAAGCAGGGGAGATGATATTGTGTTGCCTACTAGTCGCTACTGTTGACTTCAACTGTCGCGGCACCAAAGGGCACCAAAAAATAAGATTCGATCAAGAATGTAGCACTTTATGACCCTTTCAATATAAATTAAATTTGACACCCGGTGCAGCTCACAACCCCTGGGAGCATTGGCACCAATCGACGGCCTAGGGGCTCAGAGCGCTGATTCTCTGATTCTCTCGCTTACCCCGAATGCCGTTCTATTGTTTGAATACCTCGGATAGACCCGATCGCGACGCCAATCCAGTATTCGAACATCCTTTTTAAAATTTCATTTCCTTCCAAACGGACATCAGGTGTGTGCGTGATAACCAAAAATAACAAGGTCCGGCAACAAGCGGGTCTGAGCAGATCCGGAAATATCGATCTGGGAGGGATGTGCGAGACACTTAACTCGTCTATGGGATCATAATATTTTCTTCCAAAAAACCTGAGTCTTTCGACTCGGAAGTGGTGGATACAGCGGCGGAGGCTCCGTTGAGGATTATACTTGTTGAAAGAACCGGTATTTCATGCCAGCCTCAAATAGCGGAGTGCCAAACCCTAAAACTACCACGAGTTCATATTTGCAGCTTTTCGAAAATAGAGTAACATGAGTATGTCACGATTGAAATATACCATAGATGCCTCGTTGACACCGGCACTGCGTGGGCGGCACGAGTAATACACATGGCATCTCCAGGGAGCAGTGCCAAGCTCATTCAACGTCCCTCAGCCATGTATTGTGCGATGTCTGTCTGGTCTGGTTTGCCGGCAGACATTGTCAGTCTCAGTGGGCAAGTGATGGACAGCCGGCAGACATTGTCACAGTCTCAGTGGGCAAGTATGGACAGCCTCTGGCGTTGGACATTGAGTTCTCGCTGTGTCGCGGCCCAGTCACCTTCTGGGTTTCCGTAACTAACATGGCCACCGAGTACCTGAGGATGATCAGCTAAGGTCAAGGAGTTTGGCGGTCATTTGCTATACAGGAACCCACTCTCGAAGCGGTCTGTGAGTCTCCTTCACAGGCACATTACATAAATGACAAATGAACCTTCCGTCTGTAAAGTCATGGTAGCTAAGGGCTGAAGCGCTAAGGGATAGCATGATTTTCTGGTTCCACTATCTAATTCCCAAACCAGGTTCTCGTCTCGCATGAACAACTCCAGCATCCTGGAATCTGGCGAATGATACGTATTCCCCCGCCAAAAACCCAGCTTGGCTTCTCAAAAAAAGGACATCTTCCGGTTATCAATATGTGGTCCCAGGCGAGCGCTATTGCCCCCGCCCGAATATATTTAAAGAGTGGCGATGCATACAATATATTACTCTAAGTTTAAGCGACTACCTTCTATTGCGGGGCATCAAGCATGTGTTCAAAAAAATCTTCCGCACGTAGGGCACTGTACAGTGCCATTGCAGTTTCTGACAATAGTGGGGGCGGATGGAGGCTTAATGACCGGGTGCCTTCGTGGTCATGATTCAGCGACATTCACAGGACACAGAACGAAAACTCACGTGCATGCATTAGTGCATATATGCACCCTTTGTATCCCCCTTACACGACATGCTGCAGCCCCACATTTATCTTTCTGCGCAATAAATGTATCAATAATCTCGACATGATGAAATGCATGGTGAGACACACGATACTGCCCGACGAGTTATGGCCGCAAGGAAATTCAAGCTTGGCGTAGTAAAATATACACATCTCTATGCATATTAGCAGCAGGAGAGTAAGTATGGTGAGGATGTTCTGGGCCAGAACTCACGTTCAGCAAAGGGAGAAAATCTGGGCGAGTTGCTTGGACACACCACTCATAATGCCAGCTTTTGAGGACGAGAGAATTGTATGGGAGTGATATCTGGCTCATAGATCACAGGCTGGCTCGAACATAGGTTAACAGCTGGTACAAAGAGCCGGTACCAAACTTTCAGGTTTCAGGACATTGGCACTTGCACCGAGGAGTTGGTGAGCGGTACAGATGGAGAGTGAGATGACAAGCAAGTGGGTATTCATTGGCTCCAGTGTGATTACTTGCGATATCTTCTAATTTCAGTGGGCGGCAGATCAGATTGGCATTGGGATTTCCTCGCGGTTTTGACTTTGAGTTTCCCATCATTTTCTTGCGCCAACCCTGCAAATTGATTCCAGGGGTATATTAGCTTCAGAACAGTGGTTCTCGAATACCAAGTAAAGACTCGAAGAGTTCCTAGAGAAAACATTTGGCAAAGTCTAAATCAAGGGAATGACTCGGACAACAAAGGATTGGCTTAAGTTATTTGAATTTATCGATGGTGGTCCAAAGCAGAAGTTTCCATGCCATATGGGAACCTGGTAACATCACATCAGGCTGTGGATGAAACTTGGGGCGGAGTTCACGATGCTTACTAGCATTGAACTGCCAAAGTCTCGCATTTTCCCACTATCTATCCATTGTGTCCAAAGAAATCTCACCGTCGGACGAGTCAACTTCCGGACTACATACTAGGTATATTTATCTTATATACTTTGTCTAATTTTCAATCGAGCTCATCAGAAAGAACTTCGATTCATAGAGCTGGTCTTACGGTCCCTTGCGGGTTTGATGACGTGGATATTTGTAATTTTAGGAAATGTCAAAGGAGTGCACGGAGGCTGTACCTCAGTTGATGACATGCGGAGCGGCAACCTAACAACACCGATGGGCAGTGATCGGGTCCGAGGCCTTATTTTTGTTGCGAACGCCCAAATGAAACGCTCCCCCTTTCTAATCGCAATGGCAAAAGTTCGACCTATGGCAATTCAGATTGGTTGTGGAAGTATCCTGCCCTTTCCGCCTACGGCAAGAACACTACATCGAGCAAAATATCGTGCCAAAGCCAGTCGCACAGACTCCAGCTGCCGAAGGGCTTCTCGCTCTCCACCTTTCTGTAGTTGACACATGAGAGCGCCCAGGTATTCGGGCCCAGATCCTTGGGCGGTACGGGTCTGAACCTCCTCGAGACGACGCAGCAGCTCATATACCTCTGTAACGTCGAAAGGCATGACCTCACCTGCGAGAAGGAAAAACCTCAGGGTCAACACTGATGGAGACGAGATTCTCTGCGATGGAAAACACACCATCCTGAAGCAAAAGCTCTCCTGCCTGTTTGAGCATAATGCCCCACCAGGATTTTGGCACTAGTTCCTCGCGAAACATGGATACGACATCCCATGCTGCATCCTGTATTTCTCCCTGGGACCAATGCGTGTGAAACTCTGCATATCTAATCACAAAAGTTAACCGCCGCTGAAAGATCGATTGTCCATAGGATTGATGTTGCAGTGATGGCGCAATTTCCAATACGGACGCAATGAATTCCTTTGGGCCTGCACAGCCAACTTGTCGTTAGAGGGCATGGCTACCAAAAGCGTGACTAACTATACCTGCGGTAAGGCTTTTCGTGAGCATTAAGTCAACTATCCGCCCCACTCCTGGCCAATCGTCGGCGGATGTATAGTATGAAATGGCAAGGGGATACCTTCCCAATTCGGTAAAGGTTCGTGCAGCGATCTATATGGTCAAATATTGAGGCGATATTTGGTGGCGGAGCAGAAAACATACCCTGCAGATCTCTCGTCGAACGCTTTCTCGTTCATGCTCCTTACAAATTTCTAATATTTGCTTTACCCTTCCATCCACTAAATCATCATCAACGGCGTCTATCTCGTGCTCCTGATCAGCGGTCTTGCCCTTTCCCCTTTCAGTGCCCAAATTGAGTGGGATCCTTAACAAGACTTCGTCGGCTCGAAATCTGCCTGCGTTACCACACTCGTACATGTATGAAACAGCTATGCGCCACAGGGACGGATCTACAAGGAGATGTTCCGCGTAGTTGAGGAGAAAATGAGTACGAATAGGTAAGTCCGCACTGAGAATTGAAGGGTGAGAATAAGCATGGAAACCGAGAGCGATGAGGCTTACTCTTCACTTTCAACTAGTAATCCAAGCGGTTGCATCATATCTGCCAGATGAGCGGCGAGCCATATGTCTATATCATTGGCACACTTGATCACTTCACCAATCTCGTCATTAAAAAGGGCTGCAAATAACTTTTCCTCTGGAAGAGTGGGATCTTGGGGCAGATTCTTCAGAATTAACGCCATCACTTCCCTTACCGAGGCGGTAGCCAGTTGGTAAGCACAAATTGATTGCAAATAGTGAAACGCGCTTACGGAATACTCTGGCGACGCAAGCCAATGTCTACCCAGACACCCCAAATACAAATGGCTTCCTTCCATCCTTCTTCGTACGACTCACAGTAACGTAGAATGGTAGCTTTATCACCTTCCATTATGCGAGCGATCTCAAGAAGCCAAGGAAGCCAATCTTCTCCATCTTCATCTGATATCAACTCCAACTGTTTTCGAAAACCGGCGATTTTGCTTTTCCATTGACGCCAAATATAGAAAAATTCATTCTCGGTGCCGAAACTAACCGATCTCGGATGTGAGGTTAATAGGTTGATCAGAACGTCGGCGTGTTGGCTCATGAATGGTGATGGGTGCTTCTTCAAACCTTCAAAAAATATCAAAGCGGTCTGTGAAAGTCCTCGTAAAACACACCTATGCCTGTCATCACGCGGTTTACAAGGTTTAGGAATAACAAAACTCACCGGATAAGATAGTGCCAAAACTTGTTTTCCTTCCAAGGTGTCCTAAGCCCGTTCAATTCAATGGCATCCTCGGAGTCTGGCTCAATGAAGTTTGTATTGAGCCATTCAAGCAGTTCTTCGCCTACAAGCCCCCCTAAATAACCATTTGCCGGCATATGGATAACTTGGAAGAGACTGAAGGCGGCGTAAAGAGTTTCAGTGTGGGAGACAACGGACTCGGGCCAAGGATCCTCGTCCTATAAAAGTTTGTCTTAAGGACGGGATGAAGATAATGGATAAGCATGACGGCCAGGACTAACATCAAGGCTCTCCTTATTCGATTTTAGAGCTATTAAATACTCGTCCGCGATGCCGTTGAACCAGACCAAGTCTTCATCACTCACAGCCCTTGTATACTCATTCAAAACGGAAAATTCTTACGCAAATTTTGGCTACTCACTCGTCAAAAAGCCCAGAGCAATGTTGAGCCACAGTTGTGTTGAATTTCGTCATTATGACGAAACTTTTAGAAACAAGCTAACGCTGCTTCATGCCATGTTGAGAATACGGAAGTAACAAAACTCACTTCTCTTCGTGCGGTTGAAATAAGATTGTCCCAAGTTGATATGAAGATGTCTGAGGCATAACTGTCCTCGTTTCCTTTCCTGGAAAACTCGGGCTGGAATGTGATTGAGCTACAATTCATGCACGATGCAACAAGAAGAGATTCCTACATGGCTTGCGGCTGCAAATACTGCTAAGGAGTTGCCCCGAGGAGAAACCGCGGTCGAGATGCGATTCCCTGCAAGGGTAAAAGCATCCAGGTCCTGCTTCTCCAACAACGACGGCGCGAGGAGGACATGTGGTAAAACCATAATGGCAGCCTCGGTAAAACTGGATAGCAAAAGGAAAACTTGTGATCGCCTGCTAACGATATTTTGGTTGTGGCGCAGTGGGCTGTGGACGCGTCGAGCTTCAAGCTTACGTAAGAAGAAGTTCAAAGGCTTATGACGAAGACGACCACAAGAAGACTGAAAATGTAGGAGCATCAATTGGTACTAGATTTTAATTGTTGTTGTCCGGTATCCACAGCTAAGGTTTTATCCAAAATTGAATCGGCCTCTCACAGACGTTTCCAATGTCACTGTCATGCCATGTCGGCTGAGCCTTCTGAAACTACGGCTTGTAACATGGGAAAAGTGTGGATATTGCACCATTTCAACAGCTAAGGGTGGTTCGTGCTTTATCTGATGATATTATAAATGGGGCTGGAGTCCGAGTCGCCCACGTTTCCGACGCGGATGATGTTATGAAGTGCGGTTGCTCTCCGCTGGACGGTATATATATAAAAGTCCCATGTGGGCAGCTCATAGAAGTTAAATAGCGCGCGGGACTGTATGAAGTTGTGTAATTAATATCTTCCTGTCGGAAGGTAAAGGCTGTCGGCAAACCCCGTTCGTGGTACCCCAAGCTGGACTTGCTTGCTCTCGACTCCCACTCGGTGCGACTATGTTCTCCCGTACGTCCACATACATATGTTTCCCAACCATATCCCACTCATCTAGGCTACAATGAAGCCGATCTCCTTCCCCTCGGTCCCACACCGCTGGCATCTACCCACAACCGAGCCTCATACCCCATTAACCGTGATACTTCTAATACATCTCCATCGCAGCATTCATTGGACTCGAGTCCAAACCCAGTGCCCCCAGCGCCCCCCAAATCCGGCTCACCACCACGCCTTAGCACCGACTCTGCCAACAGACCATCCTCATCAAAATGGCCGGACGATACACCTACCGTGGAACGCAGAGACACAATCAGCACACAAATCACTCACGAGTCTACAAGTATCATAGAGAGTTTCGATGACAGCATATTACGTGCACTTTGCGACTTGGATGTACGTAACTTCAGTCATGGCAACGTCGTAATTAACCTAGACACATACGATCAGTGCGGTGTACCCTTGCTACTAGATCGAATAAAACAAAGTATGGTTTCTTGCAGAGTAAGTCCATGTAAGTGTCTCCCCGATGCTTATATTAATGGATATCAGGAAGCATCTGTCTTTCTTAAGAAGCGTGCGGTCTTGGAGGAAGAGTATGGGAAGAGCATGCAGAAACTCGCACGGACGACTTCTGAAGTATATTCCATGAACGACGGCAAGGCTGGGTTAGTCCCGAACATTCCGAATTCTCGCATCGGGCTGATATTGATGAACCGACAGGACTTATGTAGCCGCCTGGCAATCCTCCATGCGTATACATGAAGTGATAGCGGAGAACCGTTTTCGGTTTGCGCAACGGCTCAGTGATATCAGTGAGGAACTCGTGAATCTAGCCAAGCAAGTCGATAGGGGCAGGAAAGAGGTTGGCTTGTTATTACGTCCATGGCTTCACCCCTGCGTCCACTTATCCGTCTCATGATAGACTAAAGATCTCGCTACACGATACGAACGCGCTCTTACTGATTCAGAGCTAGCTCTGGAAAAGGCCAAGGTACGGCACGATGTAACAGCGGAAGAACTCGAGCGCCTGCTTTTACAGAAAGAAGGAGAGTCCTACAAAGAGACTGGTGTCCAAGGTGTACGTTCTCCGGGTGGTAAAAGAGCCATAGGCAAAGCTGTGGCCAAGGGTGGACTGTTACTGAAAGGGAAGAATCCCGCAAATGTAAGTGGTTCGAAAGTAGCTGAACGTAATTTCCTTCCGATGTAAAATACTGACTTCGGCTCCAGCTTCAGCGCCAGGAAGATGATGTCAGGATGCGCATGTCAACTGCTTCGACTGCAATGTCTAAAGCCATGCAAGAAACTCAAGCGATGCGACAAGAGTA
>QLPG01036713.1:5249-17398 GCA_003314385.1 Gomphus sp. MG54 | reverse complement strand
GTCTCGGAATAAGGGGGGGTGGTTGTGGGGGTTGTTGGGGGTATGGGCTATAACAACCACCCTCGACCTCTTCTGCAACTCTGACCTAACCCACCGAGTTCTGTCCTGCGACACCTTCCCTGATGACCACCCCCCATCTGCGGACCATCTGTCCATTCACACATGGATAGATGTGGAATTGAACAGACATCAAACCACCCCAGGGTGCAACTTCAGGAATGCAGATTGGGTCAAATTCTGAAATTCTGACAGATGCTCTCTGAGAACCTCACCCAGTCTGGTCTCCCTACACCTGTCCACCTATGGGAAAAAATCCATGGGTTGATGGGTTTGGGTGACCCATGAGTTGGGTATGGGTGACCCATGCCATTCCCTAGATTGATGAGCCAAGACACAAGAGGACTTGGGGTATGTTTCCTCAAGTCCAAACAAGCTATCAACTCCCCTGTTAGGTACAGAACCAAAGGCCCAAAACCTTGGTCCAAGTACCAGGGGTTCAGCCTGCTACTGTTAGGATGTAAAGGAATGATGTAGTCATAATAAACATAATATCTCCCAAGGTTGAAGCAATGGTGAGCGTCAAGTGCATGTACCGAGCACCTGGTAACTTGGCAGTGCTGGCCGAAGGATCAGTCCAATTCCACGCACAAGTGACCAATCCACATACATCACTTGGTATGTCAGTCTCAGCTCGGCACATTCACCATCCACATTCCCCATTCCTATCCCTCATCCACTCTTCCCCACTCATTGTCCATTAATCCCTGCCCCATTTATTCCTTATTTCTCAACCCACTTCACCTTGGGACATTTTACCATTGTTTTATCTTCAGCCATGACCCTATTGTCTTATATTCAGTCATTTTCTATTATCCTATTCTTGACCACATTCTATTATCTTATTTTCATTATTCTATTCTCGTCCACATTCCTTATTCTATTCTTGATCATTGTGGACATTACCTCCACATGATTCTTCATACCTTATTGTTCTCCATTCCTTATGCCACCCTATTCCACATCTTGCTTCTTAACCTATATAAGTAGCAGATGTATGTAGATAGTTCCTCACTCTGAATATCAACTTGATTCATATTCTCTAATCCTCCCTCTTTCCATCTAAAGTCCCTGTTAAGACCCTGGTACCAAGCTCTGGTACACTCGGTAATACCGACCAACCAACCGTCCTCTACCCATATTATTCTCACTATCACATGGTCTCAGCTCGGTACATCCGGTACATCATCTAGGTTTCTTCTCCTATCCTATCCATCTCATCCTTTACTATCCTTCCATCCTCTCACCCGTTTTCCCCAAACATGTGACGGCCACTCATTATCCTGATCACTGCCCTATTGTTTTATCTTCGGCCATCCTCTATTGTTCTATTCTCCTTCATTATTTTATTCTCAGCCATACTCCATTATTCTAATCCCACTTACATTCCTTATCCTATTCTTGATCACTGTGGACAATGCCTCCATGTGGTTTTTCATACATTATTGTTTTCTATTCCTTATGCCACCCTGTTCCACATCTTGCTTCTTAACCTATATAAGTAGTGGGATGTATGTAGATAGTTCCTCACTCAGAATATCAAATTGGTTCGCACCCCTTTGTCCGCCTTCCCTATCTAAAGTCCTTCGCTCAAGCCGACACCCTTGGCACCCTCACAAGACTCCTTACTGTCTAAATCAGTGGCACGCACAGAACAGCAGGGGGCAATGCATGAGCACGTTGAAGCCTAGCCACTCCAGAACAGTTTGCAGGACTTAACCGATATTTTGGCATCACCGAATTCTAACAGTCCCTCACTCAGGCCGATACTCTCAGCACCCTCCTGGGTCCTTCTTCTGTCCAAATTAGTGGCACACACGGAACAGTAGGGTGGAACACACAAGTATGTTGAAGCCTAGCCACCTTGATTGGTCTGCAGGACTTAGCCAACTCCCATCTGCACTATCAGCATTACTGAGACTTCACAGCAAGGTTCTGAATAGGGCTAGGCTTCAACTTGTATGTTGTGCCCACCAGATCATACTGGACCCTAATTTTGTAAGAGTGAGAGTGGAAATGAAGTCTAAGATGAACCGAAGGAAGCTTAGTCGAAATCTTAGTTGATTATCTCACTGAATGAAGTCTGAACTACTGAATGTACAAGATCTTTATACTACTTTCAAATCTACAAGGAGTTGACTAGATTCCTATAATAGATAAAAAAGTCCAAGGATTGTGAAACGTGAGAACAGAAATACTATGTCCCAATCTTGATCTCCTCTGTGACATTGAGGGGTGACATGTCACCCCAATTCCCAACAGAGTTACCCTATAAGGAATGTTGTAACAGATTGGATATCAGAGATAGAATGGAATTGCAAATAAGGAAAGTAGAGTGGAACATAAATGAAGCAAGTATTAAACATAAATGAAGTGAAAATGGATTTGTAAGCATATGGGATTGACGTAAATGAGTGGAGCATATTGACAGTTGCATGTGATGCCAAGACAGATACACAAGGTACATAGAATTCGAGGGCTGAGAGCATGTGGTCGAATGAGTGAGTATGGGCAGAGTTAGGCTGAATGGGCTGAATTGAATAGTCGGGCATGCCGGTGCAATGGTTCCTAATAGCTGGTCATGAAACCATCCTATTCTCCATTCTACTCAAGGTTAGACATCAACATTGACACAATTGTGCTTAATTTATATAAAACAATGTTTATAATTTTTTCCTTTTTAAACAAAGGTGGCTTGTCCACAGCAACAGGGGCTAAACCATGCCTGAACATGGTGGACATATCACATCCACTCACGGGATCAATGGAGAGGATAGTTGAGTGAAGTTAAATTTTCTTAGTGCACAGGATTTGAAAACAAAAAATCAAACATAACAAATACTATGTATTTTTTGAAAATTATATACTAGATGTATTAACATATAGTTCATCCTGACCTGCCCAAGGCTCGGCGGACTTGTGTCGTTTCAAAGCTCTTTCGTCAAGTGTAGATCATCTCTGGGATATCGCAATGTGACTCAGAATAGGGATCCACTGTCATTATAAACACAACCTAACACCTCACTGGTATCTTACAATATTTCCCCCTTCTATGATTCAGTAGGATTCAGTTAGTGTCTGGTAGGGTGCGTCCCCGATAGCCAAATAATCTATCAAGCTCAACAGCCAGGATCAACAGTTTTTTTACAAAGCCCTGGACACATGCTTAATCGCACACAAAGCCACAGACACAGAGGTTCAATGATGCACAACGCCCCAGACACAAGTTCAATGGTATATAAATCCCAAGACCCAAGTTAAGAGAAGAAAATGAGCAAGTGAAAGAATAATGTTAACCGGCTCCTCGGGTATACCTGCATATCTACCTTTTATTTATTGTTTTTCTGTTTTTCCTTTTTTTTTCACTTGAAACGGAAAAGCAAGAAATAAAAGCTAGATATGCCGGTATACCCGAGGAGTTGGTGAACATCATCTCGATATCCGTATCCTTATATGACCACAAATCGATATCCATCGCGTCGCTTTGCGTCTCGTCGGATGACGCAGGTGATGAGGTCCATTCCTCATCGACACCCATTGCGTCGTTGGCGACATTCGAGTCCGTGGTAAGGGGAGGGATGGGCGAGTGTGCTGGAGATGGAAGGCGTAGGGATGATGGGCTGCTGCTAGACCCAGAGTACGCCTTGATACCTGTGGCAGGAGTAGGGGACGCGACAGCCCGTTGTTGCCGCGCCTACACAAAGTGAAACGAGTAAGAAAAAGTGATCGAAGTGTTGTGGCCGACACGGCATCGAAGGCGGCAAGGACTTGTTTGGCCACAACTGATCAAGGCAAAAGCGTATGAATGGAGGTGAATAACAATCCCAGGTGAGTACATCTCAAATTATTCGTCGGTCCATGAGTTGTTGGTCAACGCGACGATGCGACACACTGCGGAAAGGGATGCAGGGAATGGTGCTTACACGTGGCTTGGAGATGACGGGATATGAGAGCTCGAGTGACGAGTTCTCCCAAACGCACCATACCTTGGCCTTCATTTTCAGCGGTAAGAGGATTTTCTATAAGGGATTGGTTGATGAGACGACATCACACCCTATGCAAAGGCATGCACTCACTGACAACGTCGTGAGGGCACTCCCCTTGCCCTTGACCTTATCAGAGTTTTGATTACGATTGTAAAAATGCAGGGGGAACCGTTGAAATGCACTCACGTTGTTGTTCGAAGACAGCAGAAGAGTGGCGACTAGCTCGGAGAATACTTGCATTCGGATGAAGTGGTATGGGATGAAGTGGTGTGAAAAAAAAAGATTTCTGTCTCAGTCGGGAGACCCCGGTGGGATCTTATGGGGAAGGAGACAGGACGCCTTTAGCATTTTATTTAAATGAGATGACAACATTACAGACCCCGTTGTGTTGGAGGCGACTGGGCTTGACATCCCCGAGTGCTGAGCTGTCATAGTAAATAGACTCGCTAAGTAGACCTGGAGGTGGTTTGACGTATCGATTCATTTGCCGAACTTTCTGATTATATGCCCCAATTCGGTGGCCTCGGCATCATGGCATACCATTTCTTCATCAGCACCTACCTGCGACGGGACCAGTTCCGAGGGTGGGGACACACCACGCTAGAACTTAGAACGCTGCAATCGTAAGACTGCTTGTGTACCGAAGAGGCTCATTGCGGAATTGCGTCTGTTACTTGAGCATTCTACCGTGAAGCCCTGAGGATCAGAACCTATATTGTTTGAGTGAATATGAGGATTTCTTCCAGAAGCTTGGCTAGTTAATCGATACCTCCAGGTTTCCAGGGTCTACTTAGCGAGTCTATTTACTATGATAAACTGTTTCAATTATCCCAACTCTAGGGGACACTGCTAACACAATGGGGCTCGTAATCACATTAAAGCATTTAAATAAAAAATTAGAATATTTCAAGGCTTGTAATATATTGTTATCAATTATAATTTTTGGAAAAGCTTCCATTCTTTATGATTTAAAAAAAGTTGAGGCGTACAATATGTGTAAGAGATTTGCACAAAAAAACTACAGACTATTCTGAATTTTGAATATTAACACAAGTCTGATACCTGGCTTGTCCTGTCGCAGGGTGGTGCTGATGAAGAAGTGTTGTTCTGTGATACAAAGAGCATTGGATTGGGTCATCAGTGATATAAGTGACAATTGAATTGAGTGTTGATAGTCATGAATGGGGAGTCATCAATTTTGAATGCATACATGTGGTGCATGATTTGCAGAATTTGATGACTGAAGTGCATAGTCCAGGCCAAGCGTATTCTTGGCAAATGAGGGCTAATATCTTGTTTTGACTGAAGTGACCTGAGAGTTATACTGAAGTACTTGTAGTCAAAGGTTGTTCACCTTGGGCATATATATTTGGCTGTCCAGTTGAAAAAAGCCATCTTCTGTTTGCATCCACCTTGGGTTCAGCTTCACTTGATCACAGAGATGTTGCATTGCTATAGGGTCTGAGGATAAAGAGGAAAGGATTTTGGAATGATAAATTTCAGAGTCTCTAATGCTGGCTTGGAGAGTAGGGATAAGAAGCTTGGTTGCTCTGAATGATTCTACCAGTTGAGTAGATGTAAAGATTGTCAAAGGTTTTGCAGGTGGATGGTACCATAGTTGCTATCTCTCTCTTTAAGGTAGATGTCCTATCATCTAGTTAAAGCATTGGGCTTAGTGCTGAGTTTTCTAGGATGTAACCAAATGATGAGGTTGAAATATAACAGGTATTTAATGGGTCAATACTTTAGTAGTAGAAAAATACTCAAGATTTTTGTGATCCATAACAATATCTATTGGTTTGACTGAGCCTTCCAAATAGTACTGCTAACATTTGAAAGCTTCAAAAATTGCCAGTAATTCTTTGTCATGAATATCATAGTTGAGTTTGGAAACTGTAAAGGTTTGGGAGTGGAAAGCAATAGGCTGTATTTCACCTTCCATATCTATAGTTGACAATATTGCCCCTAGAGCATGATTACAAATCTTCAGCTTGTGACTTTCAACCACCTTGGATACTACTGATGGACTTCAGATAACATCAACAGTCCTTGGACATCTGTTTTAGAGCCTGGACAAGGCTTTGGTGTTAAAGATATATCTCCTCAGCCTATTACTTTATACAGTGAAGTGAGACAAAGAAGAGTTTCAAACTCTACTACAGCACAACTCCAGAGATAGTTCAATATTTCTACCTTGGTTAAATCTGAGTCATATCTTGGGAAGTTAAAACTGCAAAAGGGTGATGTCCTTTTTAGCACCAATAAAGTCTGTAGGTTTAGGATGTTTAGGAGACCAGAAATATTCCTATGATGGGGAATATGCTTAGGGGTTAGAGGAATTAACTGAATGGATTACCTGTCAATACACTCTAGTGAGGGAAGAAGGAAATAAGCCTTAGGAAACAACAAAAGTCTTTAATCAGGATTATCAATTGATCAAGAACCCTCAGGGGTAGAGTGTAATTGAGCTGGACAATTAACAGAACAATCTCACCCTGTTGCATCAGTTTTCTAAGCAGGACAATCAATTAATTAGGTTATAATTAAACACTTATAACAGACTATCAATGTTATGAATATTATAGGAAATAATAACAATACCAGACAATCAATGGTATTAATATTATGTAAACCTAGTAGCTGGATGATCAACACCTGCCAAGAACCAAGTCACAGTTTCAGGCCTCTTTACATACCTGTTTACAGGCTGATTGGTAAGATAAAGTATCTCCTAACCTTTTCCATATTTGATATATACACGGTACCAATTGCCCAGTTAACCTTACTGGTCTCACTACAGTAGAGTGTGCCTTGGCATTCGGTTTAGGCCCTAATGTCTCCCATACACTGATCGTCTTTACATCGCTGTGATGAGAATCGCGTGTCACGTGTCACACCGCGTGTTGCTCTTCCTTTTCATATTACGATGGCGGCAAGACGCAATTCTTTCTCTACCTTCCTCCACAAATAAAGGCCCCGACGCGATTTGTATATTTGCTAGCTGACACACTTTCACGATCCAAATATTCTCTCGGTTGTCGAGATGCAAGGACCTCTCATCCCGACGTTCATGCTAACATTGGTAGCATTGGTTCTATTGCACGTCCCATGTTCTGAACAAGCACCTCACAAACTAATAGCACTTTCTCATAGAATACTTGTAAACTTTTCGGTTCCATTCAACTCAGGATTATATTTCCTTAGTGCTTCTGTTACCGGGGATACCATACGCTTCGGATTATGGGGTTTTTGCATGCAGCAATCTGGGCAATGTACCCCAAAGACGTTGGGATACCACTTAGATCCAGAAATTATCTTCTGGCTTACTCAGGTCTTGGTGTTCTTTCCCATTGGTACGATTGTATTTGATGCCTATAGATCCTTGCTCATAGGCACATGCCGCTCCTTCAGCGACGATATTCACGGCACTCCTCTTGTTTTCCATCCTTCCAGCCGTCTTCTTCCACGTTCGGAGAGATACTATATATCCTCCTCCATTATATAGTCTTCTTGCTATACCAGCGGCACTCTCATCGTTTCTTGCGTTTTCATTCATGATCGCTTTATTCACTGTTGCGAAGTTCCGATTTCAGAGTGTTGGATTTGATGCATCCTATGGACCTTTGGTGCGTCCTTCATTCTTTTTTCGCCGCGCGATGTCGATCTCATCCACTGGTGAACATATTTTGTTCCCTGTTACAGCCTTGGGTATCGCTTGTCGCTACGATCATTCTTCTATGTCTCATGTTTTATACTGGATGTGGGGTGACTTGGAGAGGTCCCCTCGGTGAATTGTCTCCCTATATACGGAATCGATGGAGTGGCGTGTACTCATACTAAGCGGCCACCAATTATATGGGAAATGACACAAACACCCGGTACAACTTTGCTCGAGGATCTCACTCACCGATGAAAACAAACTTGTCGTCTTTGTTTCGAATCAAAATAACAGCTGTATACCACGTAGCTATTTATTCACCATTTGTTTCGATATCCTTTGGTCTTCGGATCGCGCTCCTGGTCAGTATTCCCTTGCGAATGTGATCGTCGTCTGAAAATGTCGTCAAATGATGTCGTGATCGTGGAAAAGCGCAGAGTCGCACTGAGCGCTAATCCCCAGAATGTGATATGTGATGATGATATCAGAGAATATTAGTTACCCAATCAAATGATCATTAGCAAACTAAATTGCGTGCCTAAAGGTATGTTAATAATGTTAAGAATTAACTAATCCTCATACCATGTAGCCCACGGAAGCCACCAGAGCTTTCTCATGCTAGTTGCATCCCTTACGCAGACTTCCTCTGTCTGCATACATGCAAGATTACAATAAGACCGATGGAGAACAAGACCTATCTCATTGAAAAGAACTTATGACTTGAACAATGAGTATAAGAACTCATCTATTCTATGCATCATAGAGATAAAGACCTTCCAACGCGTTGCTGATGTTTGGTATGCTCTTTCACTCACACACAGTACACTGTCTTAATGACATAACGGGACATTCCAATTCATCCCTGCCTGTAGTTCGACCCTCTTGCGAAGTTGAATATGCCGGCATTCATCTCGTCCTCTCAAGTCAGCCGACTCCGTACAGGATTGCAGCAGGTAAGCAAGAGACATCTTGGCAGCGATCCTGTTGTTGAGGTAGGACGTTAGCATCTCGTTCGTTTGTGGAGATGGACTGACAGAAGGTATCCTCAGATAGCAAAATGAACTAGTCTGAGTTCAGCCGGTTCAGTGATGCATGCCCAGTAGGGATCAATGATCTTCCCCTTGTCAATACAGTGAAATTAACCGATCCTCAAGTCATCTTCGGTAACGCTGCATCCATGCTCTGGTCCTGAGTGGCCTGTTCATTCCTCTATGCTTATTCAGTGCTCTCTTCGTCCCTAAGCAATTCTCTCGTTCTGAACGCTAATAGCCTCTATTGAGATTAGGGACAGTAATGGTGACCAGACTGGGGCACAAAGCAGTGAATTGCCGAGGATCACCGCAGTACTGATCTGGATCAAGTAGAAGTTCACCCTGCGAGTCCCAGGATTGGTCGCCAGCACTTGGACACCTTACAGTGATATCGTTCGAATGGAGAACGAGAACCACTGCAAGAATTAACACATCTCATCCTTGTTCTTCAGTAGGATCGGATCGCAAATCTTATATGGGGTCTTCAGCGAACTTCAGTGTTTTCTTGAGCTTGGCGTGACAAAAGCACATCTGCAATACATCTGATAACTAATCCATCAAAACCTTGTTGTCATGTCAGAAACAATATGGCAGTTGATAGAAAATATTACCTTGCATTGCACTCTCAATCAGAGCAACCTCAACCATTTCCTCCCCTTTGCAAAATACATTTTGAACACTTTATCATGGCACTTAATTCTACTGATGGTCCAATCTCTGTAGCACTATTCAGAGAACTCAAAGCCACCCTACAGACTGGAAGAAATTGTCACCACCTGCAAGCAATAACTTATGGACTCACCTATTGAACAAAAAACCAAAGCTGTTACTGATGCCAAAGCACTTATTGCTACTAATGGTCCAATATCTGTAGCATTATTCAGAGAACCAAAGGCCACCTTACAAACTGAATGTACCAAGAATCAAACACTGGCTAATCAGTTCAATGAGGAAGCCAAAAAAGTAGTTGAACTTTGAGAGAACCAATGGAGAACCAAAGTCCACTACTTTTTGGCTCCCTCATTAAACTGCTTGGCCAGAGTTTGATTGTTGGTGCATTCAGTCTGTAGGGTGGCTTTGGGCTCTCTGAATACTGCTACAGAGATTGGACCATCAGTAGCAATAAGTGCTTTGGCATCAGTAACAGTTTTGGTTTTTTGTTCAATAAGTGAGTCTATAAGTTATTGCTTGCAGGTGTGACAATTTCTTCCTATTTTTGTTTGGGATTAGGGTCTGCAGTGGATGGCCAGGGAATATCACTGATGGATTTTATAAAGTGTCCTTTGGTTTGATTGTTGACAATCAAACCAAAGGACACTTTATAAAATCCATCAGACTAACTTGGCACCATGCTCTAGTTTCAGGCTACATTGCTTCATAATTGATCCAGTGGTTTGAACACATGGACAGGAAAATCCATGTCGACAACGCTGTCGTCAATTCGTACGTCATAAAAGAGTGAAGGCGTCAGCGCCTCAGGAATGTCAAATTCCTGTCGAGTAATGGCAAGCAAATGTCATGTAGCAGAGCCCTAGCTGTGGAATTGTCCGAGAAGTAAACCAGTCGCTTTGTGTCGCTCAATACGAGCACAACCATGTTTTAGATGTTGGTCAGGATGCGCAAGCCAATCTAGTATCTTCTGCTGACGCATGAACTGCAAGGGGCCATCATTATGCTTGATAATCATCGTGGTCGGATTAATGACATTCTGGAAAGGCAAATCCATCAGCAACTTCGAATAATATTCCCCATGACGGCATGGCTGATGGCCGAGTCTTTATTAAGGGCCTGATGTCGAAGGGCCGTGAAGTCAGTATCCTTGACTAGGCTAGTGATGGGTAATTCCACGAGGTTTCAGGGAGGGTTGGGAGAACACCACCTTGTATCCAGCCTTGCACTTGTAATACTGTGAAACGATGTGAGAGGTTTGGGTCGTCGTCGAACCATTTTTGTACACGTACGCCGCCTGAGCTATATCTTTCGGTGTGTAACAACATTGAAACGCATTGAAACCCAGCTCAGTTAAGACGCTGGCCATCTTTGTTCTTTTCATGATATATCCTTGCATTGTCTCTCTCATATCTTGTTTCCTTTCTACCTCAACCCAAACAACCCATACTTCAAGTCTGTGGGTCAACAGCGTACAACTTGAAAACCCCCACCACGTCGATTACACACTGTCGCCACAGGTCATCTTGTGTCACCTATTATGTCTGGGTTTGCACCACTGTTAAAGCTCAGTCAATCGCAGACGGCACAGTCGGAACTCGAGATACAGACTCAAATTACAAATCGCCAATTACAACTAGAAAAGAAACGGCGGGAGCAGGAGGCTAAGGAGCGTAAAGAACGTGAGCTAGAAGCGAAGCTGCGGGCCAAGCGGTTCGAGGAGCAGCGCAATGAGGAAGATCGCAAGTGGAAGCAGTCCGAGGAAGAAAGTGCGAGAGAGAAGCAATTGGCCAAGCGGGAGGAACAGATGCGACATGCTCTTAAGTACGGCCCACGCAAGGCCTCCGCGCTCGCCTCAGGGTCTTCAAAGGCACGGGGAAACGACATCGGCGGAGACTCTGCTTCAACCAGAGAAGGGCTACGGAAGCGACAGAAAGAACCCTCCGAGTTCTCTATTCTTACTCGCGAGGAGAAGCGTGGACTCAAGCTCGCAGCAGAGCTCAAAAAGACTTCTTCCTCCCGTCGCACTGGTGGCGGTACACATCGTACCGCATCATTGCCCAATGGCCGCACGGTGCGCAGATTACCGGGTGGTGCTGTGGATTACACCACCGTTTCGCACCTCGCCAATCCAGATGCTACTCCTGCTCTCCTCCCTGAAGATGTGACATATAAAAGTACACGTGAACGCCTCGCAGCCATGCCCTGTACTCTACTCAAACTCAACACTATCAAAAGGGACCGCCGCACGATTGATGAAATTCTTCAAGACCGTGCCAAGGCTAAGGAGGCTACGGTCCTAGCAGGAGATGACGCCAGGGAGTTTTCAGACTGGTCTGGGAAGACAGCTCGGCACATTCACCCTCCACATTCCCCATCCCTATCCCCCATCCACTCTTCCCCACTCATCATAGATTAATCCTCTCCCTGCTTATTCTCTATTTCTTGCCTGTTTCACCTTGGGACATTTTACCATTGTTTTATCTTTGGCCATGACCCTATTGTCTTATATTCAGTCACTCTCTATTATTCTATTCTTGGCTACATTTCTATTATCTTATTTTCATTGTTCTATTCTCATTCACATTACTTATTCTATTCTTGACCTTTGTGGACACTATCTCTATATGATTCTTTATACCTTATTGTTCTTCATTCCTTATGTTATCCTGTTTCACATCTTACTTCTTAACCTATATAAATAGTGAATGTTAGTAAATAGTTCTTTACTCTGAATATCAACTGGGT
>QLPG01036692.1:0-10342 GCA_003314385.1 Gomphus sp. MG54 | reverse complement strand
TGCTTTGTTAGCAAGAAATACTAGATCGGAAAAGGTCATAATCATAAACGAATTTTCAAATGGTCTGTAAGCTGATGCTGATTGATCAGGTATGCCGGAAAGATTGCCGAGGGTGGGGTGTTGCCTTCCAGTCGGCCAGAAAAAACTGAAGTTCTTCTGAACTGGGTGGTCTGCAAATCTATACTGGTATTGGGTTGGAATTGTGGTGGTGTAGATCTGTCTTGTTGGACAACCTCCTAGGAGTAAGACAATCTGGCGAAGCTATGAACAGTTCCTGATTCAAAACAGTTAGAAAGGCCACCGGGAGACCCGGTTCCGAACAAGAAGAATGAAAGGTCATTAAAAGGGTATCTTGGAAGACTATATTTGTAAACCGTGAGTGCACGGAAAGTAGTGTGATTCTGGGTATACTGTCAGGAGTCGGATACTGACGGACTTCGGTACTGCCGAGGGGTATTGTCGAAAGCTTGGGCGGACTATGGCCAAGTCCTGCAGGCCAAGAGTAGTGGCATTGGCTTCAACGTACTCGTGCATTGTGCCCTACTTGCCGTGCGTGCCACTGTATTTGCAACAGACAGATACTCAGGGGGATGCTGAAGATGCCGGCCTGAGTCGAGGACTTAACAGAAGAGAAGAAGGTAGAAGGGCCTAAGCCTAGTCGATACCCAGAATGAGGAAGTATGTACATCCATGTCCTACTTATATAGGTTAAGAAGCGACATGTAGAATAAGGAATGTGGGACAACAAGATATGCAGATCATGCGGTCATTGAACAAAATTAGAACAAGGAATGCAAAGCGGGGATAGAACAATGAAAGACAATATAATAGGATCGTGACTTGAAATGGGACAATAGGGAGTGGCTGAATATAAAACAATGGGGTCACGTCCGAGGATAATACAAGGAGTAGGAGGTACCGAGGTGGGGCAGATCGAGAAACAGACGGATAGTATGACGGATGTGCCGAACCGAGAACATAGTATCAAGTGACGTGCATGTGGCGTGGACACTTGTACGTGGATGTAGAATGGTTGTTTGGTTGGTACTGGCGAATCTCTGGGACCTCGGTACGTGGACTTGACAGGGGGGGTAGATCTACATATAAGTTCCATAACAGACATGTATCCAGGGTTCCATAAGTAGAGTAGAATGGAAATCCTCTCAGCGAATGTGGGGAAAAACAGGCTTTTGGTAGGCCTGGCATACTTTCACTAGGTACAGATTCTTGATTCAGTTACAACAGACTTTCATTAGGCCTGGTACACTTTCAGTAGATGTGGCTTTTGGTCTAACATTACAGGCTTTTGTTAGGCCTGGCACACTTTCAGGTGCAGCTTTTGGTTAAGTGTTACAGGCTTTTGTTAGACCTGGTTACACACACTTTCAGTAGGCACAGCTTCAACTGGGTTGGGCTTTTGAGGTTCTACAGTTCCTATCAGCACCTGCAGTGGTTAATAGGAGCATCTGTCAATTACATGATACTGAGCCCTGGTTCACTTGGTAGTACTGACCGAACGACCCGTAGACTCCCTTTTTATAAGGCAGTGGATATGGTTGCTCAGAAAACATCCATTACATTCCAAAACACCTAAGAAAATTCCCACATTCCTCAGCTCAAGTCAAGATGCATGAATAGGCATAGGACCTCGAGGCCTTGGTCCTAGGGGGGGGATACTATTATGGCCCATGCTGTTAAGCTTCCATAATGCTGAAGATGCAGGTGGGTAATGGCCAAGTCCTGCAGGCCAGAAGTAGTGGCTTTGGCTTCAACATACTCGTGCATTGCGCCCTACTTGCTGTGTGTGCCACCAATTTAGGACAGAGGAGG
This sequence comes from Gomphus sp. MG54, assembly GCA_003314385.1. Lineage (NCBI taxonomy): Eukaryota > Fungi > Basidiomycota > Agaricomycetes > Gomphales > Gomphaceae > Gomphus > Gomphus sp. MG54. Next base: position 8,512 of record QLPG01036692.1, on the reverse strand, counting down.
TACTTGGGGAGTGCCAAAAGTACCGGCACAAGTAGGGGACTTTACAGAGGAGAGAGGAGACAAGGGGCCTAAGCCTAGTTGATACCCAGAATGAGGAACTATGTACATGCATGTCCTACTTATATAGGTTAAGAAGCGACATGTGGAATAAGAAATGTGGAACAGTAAGGTATTCAGAGCATGTGGGCATATTGTCCATAACAAGTAAAATTAGAATGAAGGAATGTAAATGGAGATGGGACAATGGAAATAGAATAATAGGAATGTGGCCAAGGATGGGACAATAGAGAGTTCCCCACTATGAAACAATGGTTGTGGCTGAGGATAAAACAAGGACAGGATATGCGAAGGTGGGACAGATCGAGGAATAAGGAGTAGGCATGGTAGGATTAATAGATGGTGGATGGCATAGAGTGGATGAGGGATGGGACCATTTAATCCCATACACCAGTGACAAGTCACTCTTCACTAGTATGTGGTCTTGGCTTGGTACATTCAGCTCATCATTCTAGTTCACTCCCTTTATCACATCCCCTCTATTCTTGTTATTCATCTATTTCCCATCTTTCCCTCACTGATTTCCCTTTGGGACATTTATTATTCACTTACTCTTCGATTGCATCCATATTGTTTTATGTTTGGCCACCTTCTATTATTCTATTTTCATCCACACTCCCATTATTCTATTCTTGGCCATATTTAATTGTTCTATTCTCATTTACATTTCTTATTCTATTCTTGATCATTGTGGACAATGCTCCCACATGTTCTTCATACCTTATTGTTCTCCATTCCTGGTGCCTAACAGTAACCTGTGATCTGTTTGTGTTGAATTTCAGTAGTGCGGAGCAAGGACCATGGAAAGGACAACTGTTTGGCTTGAGTGGAGGTAATGGCTTGTTGCAAACAGATGAGGAATTACAAATCATGTGTGACTAATGTGACATGGCAACCAATGTACAGATGGCATTGAATTATTCCAATATAATATAGCCATGAAAAAAGTTTCTACTCCTTTCAATATCATGGCCACAACCTCAGGAGGGAGGTTGATCAGTGTTTTCATACTGGATGAATGCCTAGTGGTATGATTCTGGAATCATTGAGAAGGTCAGTTCATATGTGACTGCTTTACTTACATGCTCAGTTGTGTCTTTAAGATCACTTTGGAAACAAGATTGATGGCATCAATTCAGCTGACATTGACATGAGCCACATCAAAGAACATTTAACCTAGCTGACATTATTACTCAACAGAGACCTGACACAATCTATCAAGGATGGTGGGTTTCAGACCTGATTTGTACCAATATCCTAGTTAACACAAATAGCTAACCCTATCCGCTGATTAGCCCTATGTATGATCTTCACAGGTCTTTGCAAGTTACTATATATTACTCCTAAGGTAGAAGACAAACAGAGTCTGCTAAGGTCATATGACTCAAATCTCATATCCACTATTTTGCACAAGGATCTGGCAATATGGACAAAAAATGATTCTGAGACCACAGATCAATGGCATAGAACTATATGTACATAGTCCTGGTTTTACTTTTTGAAAAAAAATCACTATTGCAAATGTAGTATATCCAAACTTTTAAACATCTTTCAAAAATTCATAATCACATTTTAAGCAGTCTGACACCATCAAAAATTTTTTGGTCAGAAAATTTTGTGCTGACATGATCACCTATATAAGGAAATATTCCATATATAGAAAATCAACACCACTGGAAATAGTGACAGTTGTCAGGCCCCAAGAATGCTAATGATGTGTGGGCCAAGTACTATTGCAATAGTACCGACTTCACAATGCTGGCAGGAATTGGCCAAGTCCTGCAGACCAATTGGGGTAGCTTGGCTTCAATGTACTCATGCATTGCACCTTACTTTCCATGTGTGCCACTGATTTCATACAGGAGGGAAACTCAGCAGAGTGCCAGGGTGTTGGCCCAAGTAAGGACTTCAGACAGGAGGAGGGAAGACAACAAGGTGTAAGCCAAATCAATATTCGGAATGAGGAAATATCTACACCCATGTACTACTTATATAGGTTAAGAAGTGAGATGTGGAATCAGGGTGGCATAAGACATGGAGAAAACAATAAGGTATGGAGACCATGTGGAAGTATTGTCCACAATGATCTAGAATGTAAACAAGAATAGAACAATGACATATGGCCAAGCATAAAATAATAGGAGTGTGAACGAAAATAGAACAATAGAAAATGGCTAAATATAAAAACAATAGGGCCATGACCAAAAATAAGTGAATAGAAAATGTCCTGAGGTGAAATGGGAAATGGGGAGGATTGGGAATGGAAGAATAAACAAGGTTAGAAGGGATGGTGTGAAGGAAGTGGACTAAAAGATGAACCAAATGTACCAAGCTGAGACCACGTACTAGTGCAGAATGACTTGTCACTGGTGTGTGGGATTAAATGGTAGAAGTCATTCGGTCGGTACTACTGAGTGAACTGAGGCTTGGTGTCATGTACTTGACAACAGTCCAAGGTGTCTGTTGCTGTCAAAATTCTACTAGCAGATGCCTAAACTGAAGAGAAGCTGGACAGTGTCTAACCTTGGGACCCATGCCATCAAGGTTTAACCTTTTAATCTGTTCAGGATGAATTGTTGGCCAGAATTTCCCTACAGAAGCAGAAAATTGCACAACATGATTCAGATAGGAAGGGAGCCCAAAGCCTTTTATTCAGTGAATATTTCTCACAAAGCCAAAATTCATTAGCATCCACTTTTTCTCAGCTGTCAGTGGACAATGATGTCCCAGTGTATGACCTCAATGCCTTGAGAAGTGGCTTGAAAAAGGGAAAAAACAGTGACAAAACTAAGCAACAGGGACCATACAAGAAAACATGCACAGTCCAATCCATGTGGACATAACAGCACAATAAAAAGAAGCAATAGAACTGGATAGCAAACATGCAGGATGGAGGGTTTGGTGATATGTGTCCTTCTTGGTGGCATGTCATCAAAGCAGTCACCTGCTCTCAAGGAAGTCAAAATAAATCCAGATTCATATCAAGGGAGTATCATATTGGATACCACAGATAGGGAAGAAGATAACATACCTATGGTCACCTAAGTTAATGGGCCCACGTGAGAGGAGCATAACCTGGGTGACATTCCTGAGGTTGTTTAGGACAATGTTGAAACTATCCTAAAATGGACTCCATCACAACCATCACCCACACCACCACCAAATCCTGACCTTGTCAACCTACAATTTTCAGATCTTAAGCAAATTCTGCAGCCAGAAAGGAAGGCAAGTGATGGCCATATGGACCCAGGCTTTGATTACACACATTGCACATGCCTCAAGCTAGTGGGGAACTTCCTGCACATTTATCACTTCAATAGATACCAAGGATGGATTGCAGCATCCAAGCAAGCAGAAAGCATTGCAGCCAAGAATCCAGAATGGATGGCAAGATGGCTACATGAGTGGACATACAGTTGTATCTGTGATACAACAAATTTACCAAAACATGAGTATGGGAAAGTGAATTCAACAATTCTGGAGGATGAAGATTTGGCACAGGAAATCTGTTTGCATTTGCAATCAAAAGGCAAGTATGTCTGTACTGTGGATGTGGTTCAGTTCCTTCATACACCAGAAATGAAGGAGCAGCTTAACTTGAAAGAGTTGATTTCTGTCAAGTCCACGTACCGAGACCCATCCGCCGGCAGTGCCGACCGAGCAATTATCCTATATCCACAACCAAGTACCCGCGTTGCCTGCATAACACTTTGTGCGCCGGTCCCGGCTCGGCACATTTGCCATCTGCACTCCTCGGTTCGTTTCACCTCGGGACTCCCCGTCCTTGTATTATCCTCGGATGCGACCCCATTGTTTTATATCCGGCCACTCCCTATTGTCCCATTTCGAGTCACGATCCTATTATATTGTCTTTCATTGTTCTATCCCCGCTTTGCATTCCTTGTTCTAATTTTGTTCTTTGTGGACAACAACCACATGCTCTGCATACCTTGTTGTCCCACATTCCTTATTCCACATGTTGCTTCTTAACCTATATAAGTAGGACATGGATGTACATACTTCCTCATTCTGGGTATCGACTAGGCTTAGGCCCTTCTACCTTCTTCTCTTCTGTTAAGTCCTCGACTCAGGCCGGCATCTTCAGTATCCCCCTGAGTATCTGTCTGTTGCAAATACAGTAGCATGCATGGCAAGTAGGGCGCAATGCACGAGTATGTTGAAGCCAATGCCACTACTCTTGGCCTGCAGGACTTGGCCATAGTCCGCCCGACCCTTCGACAACACCCCTCGGCAGTACCAAAGTTCGTGAGTATCCAACTCCTGACAATTTCTGAACAAACAGCATGCAGGTGGATAGCAAAAATGGATTACCATTGGAAGAAAGAGCCAAAAGGTCAATATAAGGATGGCTATGAGTGTGAAGATGGTGTTGCTTACTGACAAAATATATTTCTCTCATTTTTGGCCTCCATCTGACCCCATATGTGCCAATGGACCAAGGATGGCACACTTGAAACCATTTGGAAGGCAGCCAACGGCCTGGATAAGCCTGGACCAGGACTGCTACCTGGTTCACTGGGCTCAGATCCATGGATTGTAACCTTTTACACACATATCCATCCTGTTCTATGTTGGGTTCACTCAAGCAAGAGTACAAAAACATATGCACAATGTGAAGGGCTATCAGAAATGGTTGCAGATTTTGTGTCACAAGACTATAGCTGGTTGAAAGCCAAAAAAATAGGTGAGTCAGTTGCAAGCAATATTGCAAAAAAAACCACATGCTTATAAAGACTTATCAGCAATAACAGTACTAGGGTTATGTTCAAAGTAGGAAGGAATCATGATGGTTACTTCACCAATGATAAAATCCTCAAACAGGCAAATCAAGCTATGGACATTCTGGATAAGGATTATCTGGATGACACACTTGTGTTTTTTTATGATAATTCAAACTCACACAGCATGTCACCCAGATGTACTTTCAGCCAAGCACATGACTGTCAAACCTCCTAAGGATGCAGCCTCTAACTTCCTGCACAGTGTCAAAGATCCCAATGGCACAGTGCGTAAAGTCCCAATGCAGGATGGGTGATTTCTTGATGACACCCAACAATCATTGTATTTTCTAATTGGCCATCTACAAGCTGGTTTGTTTAAAGGCATGCACATAATTATCCAGGAACATATTGATCATGGATCACATCTGCAAACTTATTCATACAATGCCAACAGTTTAAGTGTATACCTGGACAAACCAACTGCTGTTGCCATTGGATTCTATTTAATAAACCAGATTTTGTTGGGCAGAAATCCAAACTTGAGGAGCTTGTTCAATCATGTAGGTACCAGATGATTTTCTATCCACAATTCCATTGCAAGGTCTGCTTCATTGACAATGCTGGTGATTTGATAAGAGGTTGTACCACAAGTTTCCTGAATCATCATCAGAAGCTGATCTTGAAAGAAATGTTATTCTTGCTCTGAATACTGTGCCTTTGTATTCAATCAAAAGGTATGTCATGCACTTATCTGTCATACTCCCATCACTCTTTTATGCTGTTTCATTCAGTCATTGACACTTGTTTCTTTCAGATTCTCCACAAGATCATTACAGATTATGGATGCATATCAGAAATGCCTCACAGGTAGTCAAGTAGCTTGGGCCAGTTGGAAGTACTGAGGTCACTGTTATTGTCCATGCCCCAGCTCAATCTAGTCAACAATTACTACTGTTCCTGGGTATTTTCGGGTTGTGATCATGGAGAACAATCCTCCAACCACCCTTTCCACAATTCCTTTTCAAAACCTATAGTACCATAATCCCAAAGTCCTGCAATTCTGCAACTACAATTCTGTTTTTGTGGTAGGCATCTCAAAGGGTCACCATGTACCTTACTTCCTTGTCCTTCATTTTTCTATTGACCCCTTATATATCCTCCCTCCTTGTCTTTAGACAAGATAGTGGAAAATACAAGGTAGCTTACATGTATATAACCACCTAGTTGAATGGAATATTCATCAGTATGAATATTGACTTAATTTCCATCCAATTAAGTTCTGGCCTGATTCTAACTCAGCCTTTCATGCATTTCCAACTTTCCAAAATTAGGGACAGATGATCAAGGAAGGCACAACACAGAAGTTGAAGCCAGGTCCCTCTGACTTCAAACACCAGCACAACTAGTTGTACAAGTCCCTATCATGAACCAACTGCCACCCTAAGTCCTGGTGCTTTGTCATCCACTTTCTGTCCTTTCTATTTCCCCTACCCTTAATCTTATTATCCTCAACCCCCTATACCCCAGAACTTCTTCCCCTTATGGGTGCCTTCAGAAACCTATAGAAGCACTTCATTCCCTATTATTTTAAGCACCTGATATGCAGATTTAACAGTATATTTGTGCTCACACCCCTGATCATCATGAGATGCACTACACATGCACAAGCCCTATGGAAAATCAGCCAGGCCTCCCTCCCCAGCACATCTGTACCCCAAAATCCACCACCCACTGCTGGACCCAGCATCGATACCCCTTGGTCCCTTGTGCCCCTCCCCAATGCTCTACCACCAGCACAATAAGGAAAGGCCCCCTTGGAACATTTGAGTGATGTGCCAAACCTCATTGAGGCTATTGCCATGTTGGCAAGCAACCTGGCCAGCCCTAAGAAGTTAGCCCCCCAAACCAAGGTCAGGGACCCAGACCCCTTTGATGGGTCTGACTCAAAGAAATTACAAACATTCCTTATACAGTGCAGTCTAAATTTCTATTATTTCCCTGATGCTTTTGACTCTGACAGTGCCAAGGTAACCTACATGCTGTCATACCTGACCAGAACTGCCCTGGGCTAGTTTGAACCAGCCCTCACCACCCATGATGAGCCATCTTGGGTCCATGATTATGATGAATTCATTTCTGAGCTCAAGATCAACTTTGGCCCCCACGATCCAGAAGGTAAAGCTGAATCCAACCTTGAGAACCTCCTCATGTATGACAACTGGCACATCATAAAATACATGGCCAAATTTAACCAACTCGCCATCCACACCTATTGGGGCAATATTGCACTCTGCTACCAGTTCTACAACATACTCCCTAGGAGGATCAAGGATGAAATCTCTAGGATAGGTAAACCACAATCCCTACTGCAACTCCACCTCCTATCCTAGTCTGTTGATGCCTGCTATAGAAAATCAACCTGCATCAGAACCCCTGATCATCCCAATGATACAAACAAAGCCTCTGTCAATCCAAACCCATCTAGCAGCAACAAGATGACCATGAGCCCAATGTCCAAACTTGGTAAGGAAGGAAAACTTACACCACAAGAGTGGCAATGCTGTTTTGAACAGAACCTCTGTCTCTTTTGCAACAGGACAGGCCACATGGTCAGGAAATGCCTAAAACCCTCTTCCACAGCCACCAAGGGGCATGTTGCCTTAATAGCAGAAGAAATCAAGAAAACTTTGGAGGTCTCAAACTCTTTGGAGTCAAAAAATTAGTATGCAGCCCTCCAATCCTGGCACCAACTGAGGGCTGTGCTGAACCCAAGGGTGCTCCAATGGAACTAAGACTCAACATGTCTGCTCTCTCCAATCTGAACCTACTGACCATCTTCCTAACCTCCAATTTCCTGCCAAACCACCACTTGGATACCCTTGTTGACTTGGGATCAATGCACTGTTTCATCAACTCATTGATAGTATCTAAGCATGACCTCTGATAGCATGACATTGCACCAATTCTACTAAAACTCTTCAATGGCTCCTCCAATTATATGATATGCAAATCTATCAGGCTCCCGATCTGCTTTTCCCAAGGGAAGCAACACTCCATAACATTTTTTGTAACTCTACTAGATTCTAGTTGCTTGGCAGTCCTAGGACACAACTGGATCACCCACTACATTCCATTGATTGACTAGGCATTGAGTAGTATCTTGTTCAGACCTCCATCCCCAACTGACTATTTGGTACCACCTGAGCCTGCAGTTTCCACTCAGTGCTCATCCACCCCTTCAAAAAAACTGCTCACTGCACGTAAAGTTTCATTAGTCAATGCAGCAGCATTTGCCTGCATCTTAAAGATGGATGGCACTCAGACCTTTCAACTGTAGTATTATGAGTAACTTTCACAGTTGTTTGGAGAGTTTAATTGAACAATCTAAGAATTTATTCTACAAAGGAAAAGAAACAAAATTCAGTCAGAAAACTATATTATATTATACACTAGGCTCACCTCCTCAGTGTGTATCAACTACTGAGGAGGAGTGTATATACAGGTGGTGTTTCACCTGCATGAGCTGGCCCCTATGCCACTGCTTGGTGTAGAGCCAACCTACCAGTCCCTTCCCAGAGAGACAGCCACGTGTGTCATATCGTACAGGAGTGTTACGATGATGATAAAGGATGTAATCATATATTATTAAATCTCCCAATGGTGAGACAATTGGCAAGGTTCGGATTGGGATTGGCTTCAACGTATTGCGTTGC
>QLPG01036472.1:0-14096 GCA_003314385.1 Gomphus sp. MG54 | reverse complement strand
GCTAAAATTGAGCTTGACTGAAATCTGTATCAAGGAAGTCTACTATACTGTAAGGGAATGGACAGGGAAAGAGAGAATAGTAAGGGGTGGAGGGGGTAGGGTGAGGAATATTCCAGATGATGAACCGGTTGTATCGAACCAAGACCATGTGGTATTGAGGAGTAATGTGGGTAAGGGTTGGTCAGTTGGTATTGCCGAGTAGATCGGAGCTTGATATTATGGACTTGACACCCAAATCATATGGGTATATGGATCCAAAAACCTAACTGATGTGTGGTATGCCAACTCAGCTACCACAGTTCATGTGAGCCCAGATCAGGAAGACTTCACCACTTACCACAAATTCAAGAAAAGAAGAGTTATTAAAGCATTTGGGAATAACAAAGTGGAGGCTATAGGAGAAGGTGACATCATTGCCGATATACATTATAGTTCCAAGTCTACCAGAATACAACTTACCCAAGTAATGCATGTCCCAAATGCCGATGGCAAGATCCTATCTATTATGGCCCATGCTGCCAAACAAACCCACATTAAATCCCACAACCACCTGCGCCGTTTCTGGGACCTTTCCGATCACTCAAAGTCTGAATATTCTGGATTCCCAATGCACCACTCTGAGGTTCCATGTTTCCGAACCTCCAAAGATTCCAGAATCAAGGTTCTGCTCCTTTGATAGATGACGCGCAGGATCATCGCGTACCTCACTCCTTTGTTCTTCTTGTTATATTGCCCCTTGTACTCCCTTCCCCCCTTGTCTTTACTCGGTAAAAGATAGTACAAGACTAGATACATGTATATAAGTTACCAGTCGACTTGACTATTTTCCAGTATGAATATCGACTTAATTCTGCATCGTAGTTTCCAATTAAGTTCCGGTAAACTTTCCGACTCTCTGAAATTAGGGACAGATGATTGAGGAGGGCGCAACACATAAGTTGAAGCCAAGTCCCTGCAACCTTGAACCACTTGTACCACCCTATACTGTGAACAGTCCTAAGACCCCCGGCATTCCCGACTTCTGTCCCCATTCCGATTCTGATCCCGAGTCCAACCCTTAGTCCCTTTGCCCCTGGAATACAAACCTTTTCCTTCGGAAACCATTCGGAACATTCGGAACCCTCCGAAAATCCTTCTGGAAGTCTCTAGCTAAGCACTGACACATGGATTTAACACTATCTCTCAAAGTCCTATATCAAAGAGGGTTTGAAAGTCGAATCATGGGAGGGCATATTAAGATTATGAAAGACAAAATAACCTATGCAAAGGCAGCATTAGGAGGCAAACTTTATGAACTGAAGTTAAATATCATCACCCCCAAAGAGAATGTCATGACTGCTGTCAAGAGAGATGGATCTAGTGCCGATTTGTCTACTTGGCACAGACAATTGGGACACATAGGGGAAACCATGCTAAGAAGGATGGTTAACTCAGAAGTAGGAAAAAGGAATGACGGTTTCTAACATGGCACTAAATGGGATATGCAAGGATTGTATCCTTGGCAAAATGGATGAGAAGCCATTCAGCAACAGGGAAGAACAAGATATGTGATGATTTGGAACCCTGCATGTGGACTTCATTGGACCAATGAATCCTGAAGCTAGATGCACCCATGCAAGATTTTCCCTTGTGGTCAATAATGATTACTCAGGATTTGCATTTGCATTTCACTTATGGCACAAAGGAGAGGCTGTCAAAGCTTTAATTGACTTAGACAAGGCAATTGTCAAGTACACGTACCGAGTGTCCAGTAATTTGGCAGTGCTGACCAAGTAAATCGGACTATGTCCACACCCAAGTATCCAAGCCACATGCAAGTTACTTGGTACACTGGTCTCGGCCTGGCACATCCACCCTCCACATTCCCATCCCCATCCTTTGTCCACTCTTCCTCATTCCACCAACCATTAAACCTACCCCATCCATTACTTATCACTTGACCCGCCTTACTTCGGGACATTCTGTCCTTGTGATATCCTCAGCCATTGCCCCATTATTTTATAGATGGTCACTCCCTATTGTCCTATCCCTGGCCACATTCCTATTATTCTATCTTTTATTATTCTATTCCTGTTTGCATTCCTTCATTCTAATTTTACTTGTTGTGGACAATACTCACATGCTCTGCATACCTTATTGTCCCACATTCCTTATTCCACATGTCGCTTCTTAAACCTATATAAGTAGGGCATGCATGTACATATTTCCTCATTCTGGGTATGGACTAGGGTAAAGTCCTCTACTCGGGCCGGCACCTTTGGCACTCCCCAAGTATCCCCTCTGTCCCAAATCGGTAGCACACACGGCAAGTAGGGCACAATGCATGAGTATGTTGAAGCCAAAGCCACCCTGACTGGCTTGCAGGACTTGGCCATTACACGCCTGACCTCTCAGCATTCCCAAAGCCTGACAGCAATTGAAAACAAGTTCCAGAGTAGGGTACACACCTTGCAGTCAGACAATGGTGCTGAATTCCTAAACAATGAGTTTCAAAATTATTGTCAAGACCAGGGAATTACTATTGTAACATTGTGTCAAGTACACGTACCGAGGACCCGATAACTCGGCGGTACCGACTAAAATACTCCAATAATAGCCAAGCACGAACCATTCAATGAGTCGTTTTCGGCTAGACGCACATATCGGTCACACTCCTCATTCCTACGCCCACTCCTCACTCTTCGGTCCACCTCACCTCGGCACTTCCTGCCCTTGTGTTATCTTCGGTCATGGTCTTGTTTTACAATCGGGCACTTCCTATTGTGTTAGGGCACATCCTATTATTCTGTCCTTCATTGTTCTATTTCCAACTTACATCTCTTATTCTAATTTTACTCGTTGTGGACAATAACCACATGCATTGCATACCTTGTTGTCCCACATTCCTTATTCCACATGTCGCTTCTTAACCTATATAAGTAGGACATGCATGTACATACTTCCTCATTCTGGGTATCGACTAGGCTTAGGCCCTTCTACCTTCTTCTCTTCTGTTAAGTCCTTGACTCAGGCCGGCATCTTCAGCATCCCCCTGAGTATCTGTCTGTTGCAAATACAGTGGCATGCACGGCAAGTAGGGCGCAACGCACGAGTACGTTGAAGCCAACGCCACTACTTTTGGCCCGCAGGACTTGGCCATAGTCCGCCCGACCTTTCGACAACACCCTTCGGCAGTACCGAAGACCGTCAGTATCCGGCTCCTGACACATCGGTTGCATACAATCCGGAATTAAATGAAAGAGCAGAGAGGTGAAACTGGGTAATCACAGAAGGGGAAAGGACAATGCTAAAAGGCTCAGACTTAGGGAAAGATCTCTGGAGCGAGGTAATATCAATGCACATTTACATTCAAAATCATTGTCCTACAAGCATATTGCCTAACTTCATGACACCATACGAGAAAGTATTTGGTCATACACCTACATTAGAGCATTTCAGGGTCTTTGGTGCCAAATGTTTCATGAAAATACTAGATGAAACACATACCAAGTTAGATGATAAGGTAATGGAATGCAGACTGATTGGATATGAAGGGGACTCCATCTATGTGGTGGTAAATAAAGAACACAAGAGACACTGGACCAGAAATGCCATATTTGTCAAAGGCCAGGGACATTGAAGCACACAGGCTGAATATTCTGTTTCCCTTATAGAATTCCCAACTCAGGAAGAGACAGAAGACAGAAGGGAGTCAGGAGGGGGCAAGGGAGAAGTAAAGAAGAAGCATACTAGTGCAGAAGTTTGGGGGACAGAACCAACCATGAGATCAGAGAGGTTGAAAGAGCAAGAAGATAGTATCAAGGTCTTAGTGACAAAAGCCACTGTGAGCAATACTCCAATGGATGTCAAGATCCCTAGAGGATACCAGGATGCTATCAAGTCACCTGAAGGAAAGAGCTGGAGCGATGCCATGGACTACAAGCTGTCCAAACTAGAGAAAATGAATACTTGGTCAGAGATTGAGCTAAAGGACATACCAGAAAATGCTCAAGTACTATCAGGTATGTGGGTTCACACCATAAAGATTCTAGAAACCAGAGAATGCAAATTTTGGTCAAGATGGGTGATATGTGGCAAACAACAACAGAAGACTAACATTTCACTGAGCAATACATTTGCTCCTGTGTCATGTATAACATCACTCAGAATCTTACTCACCCTCACTACAATTAAAAACTCATGAATCTTTGCCTGGGATGTGGACTCTGCATATCTACATGAAAAGTTAGACCATGACATTTACATCAAGTTCCTGGATGGTTATGAAAAACCTGGGAAAGTGGGGAGATTGAACAAGGTGTTATATGGTTTGCCAGAGGCAGCGTGAGTGTAGAGAGAAGATTTAGAGGAGAAATTAAGATCAATGGGGCTTACCCCAATCTCCAGTGATACTGGCATATTCATGAAGAAAACAGAAAGGGGGTTGATTGCAATTGATACCCATGTGGATGATGCTACAGGGATATGCTTGAGCGAGGGGGAGGAACAAGAACTGAAGGCCAGCATTCAGAAATTCTACAAAATCAAAGAGAAAGATACCACTAAGCCATTCAAAGTTCTTGGATTGCTCATAACAAGAGACACTTACCAAGGGATCCTCAAGCTTTCACAATCTGAATACATCAACTCCTTGTTGCAAAGATTCAACATGGTTGAGTGTAATCCAGTCATCATGCCAGTGGACAAAGGGAGTCATCTACATGTCAATAAAGAGATGCCTTTCGAGAACATTAATGAATATCAAGCACTCACAGGCTCGTTAACATACACTGCCATGTCCATGCAACCCAATATAGCGTATATTATGCAGTTCCTTTTGCAGTTGAACAAGAACCCTACACGAATGCGGCAAAGCATGTATTGTGATACCTTAAAGGGATGAGAGAGCTGGGGATAGTGTATAAGTGTATGCCTGAGTCAGAGCTGGTCAGCGATGACCAAAAGATCCCATGGGGGTATTGCAATGCTAACTATGCTGAAGATGCATGTGACTGCAAGTCAATGAGTGGATATTGCTTCGTGCTCGCAAATGGACCTGTCACATGCAAATCCAAAAAAAACAAGCATCGGTGGCCCTTTCAACCACTGAAGCTGAATATTATGCCTTAGGAATGGCTTGTCAAGAAGCTGTATGGGTGAAACAACTATGTCAAGAACTTGGTATCAATGTTGGAAGGCCTACACAAATTTATCAACACAGGTGCAGTAGCACTCTCAGATAACCCTGTGTATCACAGCAGGTTAAAACACATTGACATACACTGGCACTACATTTGAGAACTCATACAAAGAAAGACCATTCGCACTTCTCATATCCCTGGTACTGAAAATGGCACTGATTTCCTTACCAAGGCAGTGAGCTGCTTGGCATGGAATAGATGGTGCAGACTGAGGGGAGCATTAAGATTACACACAGTCAGCACCTATCCACTTTACTTTGGTCTGACACTCCTTTTTGTTATTTGTCATTTCTTACATTTCTATTTTTCTTGTGCTACTTGGTGGTTTCCAGGGGTGACTCATGTGTTCCACATTTCACCAAGGTATGGAACCCATTTCTTCCAAGTATATATAGTTACGGTTGCTAGGCTTGTCACTTGAAGAACACTGAAGTGAGTATATCTAGTTATTTACCCATTTCTCTCACAAACTCATTACCTATTAGTTTTTCATTGTCTAGGTAGTTATTCATCAATAGAATTGAGTGTTTCTTTGAAGAACACTGAATTTTTCATTGTCTAGTTTTAACAGTTTTTTGGGCAGAAGTGTTCCACCATGTCTGTCTCAAATGCCTTCCAGTTAGGGTACAGGGGACATCCTACTCTTTCATTTCACAGAACCCTGTTAGTGTACCAAGCCACTTGTCCTGACTTGAAGTACAATAATGCCCAGTGGATGTGGGCTTGGTCGTTGGTGAACTGGTTGCCACACACCACAAAGTAGATGTCACAGGAGGTGAGAAAGGCCCTGTCCTTTTCCCAGTCTCCATCTAACTCTGATGGGACAGCTGGTCAGGCTTGGGAGTCAGTTCAAGGTGCCAGGCAGAAGGGGTCTGCACATGTGTTTGGTATTAGGTCATATTTGGGACCTAGGTAGTCTACATCTCCATGCATAGGGTCATTGTTGAGTTTAGTCATAATTTCCCAAAGGGCTTCTGTCAGGGGAACCCCCAATCATGAATCCCAACCAACGTCGACCCACCCGTATTCCACACCCGCCGACCGAGATCTGTTCGACCCACTCACGGCAGTACCGAACATACCATGCACCGAACCATCATCCCTGTTGGCGAGTACCCTTCAGAAGCATCAACTATAACCCTTGGCTTCCCTTTCGTCGTTCGTTCTCAGTGTCGAGGCCCTGGTGGAACTTCCCGGTTGGTATGGAGGGTGATGCCTGGTAGAGCGTGGATGTGAAAGGCAACAAATTCCCACAGTGATGTGTTCTTTCAACTGGGCCAAAAGGCCACTATGCCAGGTTATCTGGCATTAGTCTGTGGGCACTATTTAAACAGCAACTTGTTACATGTATTCACCAACCATTGCAATGGTATGTAACAGTGGAGCACCGTAGCAATGGTGCTTATATACAGTAGTCAGTGGGCGAAGGGTTCCCTAGAGTTTTCTCTTTAGATCCCCCTTCGCCAGGTAGGCTAGTCCCCATGTATTAGGTACTATACTAAATCTTTGGATCCCCCTTCACTAGGGAAATGCACAGGTCAGGCCAACCTGCACAGGTCACCGGGTCGGGTGTCCTTGGGTGTGGGTGCGGGTCAAGCTGCGAGCACCCGTGACCTGGGCCCAACCCAGGGCATCAACTCCAACACGAATGTGATGAATGTGTACATGCATGCACAGACATGAACACAACGCCCCGAACGTGACGAATGTGCCATATGCGCACGCGATGCCCCAAACGCGACGTACATGATGTATGCACACGCGCCACGACAAACGCGACGTACGCAATGCCCGTTACATGCACGTGCCACCACATACGCGACGTATGCACATGCACCATGACGAATGCGACATACACAACATATGCGCATGCACCATGACAAACACGATGTACACAACGCCCATATGTGCACACGCCGCCACATACACGATGTATGCGACATATGCGCACGTGCCGCGATAAACGCGATGTAAACAATGCCCGTACGCACACGCACCGCCACGTACACGATGTATGCGACGTATGCACATGTGCCGTGATGAACACGACATACATGCCGCCACGTACGCGACGTATTGTGTGCGGGTGCGGCATGCACCTGAGACCCATCGACCTGTGGGAAAAAACCCATGGGATGACGGGTTCGGGTTTCCCATGGGTCGGGTACGGGTCACCCACATTTGACCCATGGGTGACCCGTGCCATTCCCTACCCTTCACTAGTGTGCTGCCCTAGGGTAGAATGCCTGCTTAGGTTGCCTTTACAGTAGAAAACTCTCTCCTTCGAGCACCGGCTGCCCCTTCATATGACTCCAAATTGAATTTCTTTGGAAATAGCGACAGCGGCAGCCCCTCCTCATTCACTTACAAAAAACTTACTCTCCATGGACTTGCCATTGGTCCAGGAGTTCAAGTAGGGCACAACCCATGAGTACATTGAAGCCAACGCCACTACTCTTGGCCTACAGGACTTGGCCATTGTCCACCCAACCTTTCGGCAGTCCCAAAGTTTGTCAGTTCCCAAAGCCTGACATCCACAAACCAAGTCAACTGAGCACATGAGTTAACACTGAGCCAAGTCAAATATACAAGACATACATATTACAAGATAACAAGACCTCCAATTGTATTCACACAATGTAGAGTTGCTCTAGGTAATTAATACCTAAAAGCCTGCATGCACCAGTCCTTTTCTCTGGCAGGGTCTAGCACAGTCATTCGGCATAGCTGGACTAGGTTCTGTGACTTGTGAGCGGCGATGTATGAAAGAAAATAGATTTGTTAGTGATGAGGATGTGATGTGATGAGGATGTGACCGTGACCAAGATATGTCACATATGACTAATACTTGGACTTGGACTTGGACTTGTGTACAATAGTCTAGATGTTTCTAGACTAGTCTTGACTTGGATTTAGAGACTCGACTTAGGACTTTAACTTGTGAACTTGTTATTACAGAGATGAGCCAGAGGCCTTTATATACAAAAACCAAGCAATGATGCAAAACAATGTGAGAGGTTGGCTATGTCAGTTGAATGACAAAGCACGAGAACAAAGTATACAAAAGAGGAAACTATGGAGAAACTCTGGAGAAATGGTACAGTATCAAGGCTGCACGAATAGAGGCTAAGGGGTATGATATGGGGGGACTTGTCAGGGGAACCCCCGATCATGAATCCCGACCAGCGTCGACCTACCTATACTCCACACCCACCAACCGAGGTCCGTTCAACCCACTCACGGCAGTACCAAGTGTACCATGCACCGAACCATCATCCCTGTTGGCGAGTACCCTTCAGAAGGGTCGACTATAACCCTTGGCTCCCCTTTCATCATTCGTTCTCAGTGTCGAGGCCCTGGTGGAACTTCCCAGTCGGTAAGGAGGGTGATGCCTGGTAGAGTGCGGAGCGCCATAGCAATGGTGCTTATATATAGTAGTCAGTGGGCAAAGGGTTCCCTAGAGTTTTCAATTTGGATCCCCCTTCACCAGGTAGGCTAGCCCCCATGTATTAGGTACCATACTAAATCTTTGGATCCCCCTTCGCTAGTGCGCTGCCCTAGGGTAGAATGCCTGCTTAGGTTGCCCTTACAGTAGAAAACTCTCTCCTTCAAGAACCGGCTGCCCCTTCATACAACTCCAAATTGAATTTCTTTGGAAATAGTGACAGCGGCAGCCCCTCCTTATTCACTTACAAAAAAAACCTGACTCTCCATGGACTTGCCGTCAGCCCAGGAGTTATTGGACCAACTGGCCAGTATAGAGCAGGAGTTACTAAGAGAAAGAAGAGAGAAGAAGGATCTAGAGATGAGGCTGAATGCGCTGCAGGTGACTACGACAAATCTAGTGGCAGGCCTCCAGACCCACGTTCGGCCGCCCGCAAAACAAATGGTAGAACCCACCAAGCCCTCCAAGTTTGATGGTGACCATTTGCATGGGCATGCATTCATGCAGTCTTGCACCTTGTACCTCGGTGTCTGTGCTGCCAATTTCCCCAATGAGCAGTCTCAGATCCTCTGGGTGCTGTCCTTTATGAAGACGGGGAGAGCAGCGACCTTCTCCAGCCGAGTGTTTACACATGAAGCAAAAACAGGCAGGCCACTCTATGCCAACTGGAAGGCCTTCATGGAAACACTTCTAACCCCTATACGAGGCCACTGAGGCAGCAAACCAATTGGAGTCATGCCAGTACCACCAAGGCAAGTGTTCGGTCGATGAGTATATCGACCAATTCGAAGACCTGGTTGGAAAGGCTGAATACACAGATGGACGGCCCATTGTAATGAAGTTCCGATGAGGCCTCGACCCCACTATTCAAAGTCACATCGTACTGATGCTAGATGGGAGACCGAAGGATGATGACATCTTGGCATGGTATACTGCAGCGCGAGTGGTAGCTCTCACACGTGCAGCAAACGAAGCCTTTCAGGGGCCTTGATTCCCATCACTACACGCCTCCGTGCCACAGCCTAGCTGGAAGCCTGTCGAACCCCCAACTAAGCAAGCAATTCCCATTCCCCCTAGAACATCGTCAGCCTTTATTCCCCCAATACCACCCCCTGGACCTGCCCCGATGGATGTCGATGCAACTAGGCAGTGGTATCCTCTGCCACTCACATGCTGACGATGTGGCAAGGCCGGCCACTTCGCCCAAGAATGCCCTCAGGCATATGATGTGCATTTCATGATGGCAGAAGAGCGTGAAGAGATGCTAGAGTACTGGATGGTCTCCACGGACCTTTGAGATACTGACGAGGCCAGAGAGGTTGAAGATGTGGATTTGGGGGATTTTGTCTAAGGCAGCGAGTGAAGGATGTGCCCTTGCTGCCCTTGTTTAATCGCTTTGCTGCTCTGTCTATAGACTCTGATATGGAGAATACAACTTGGGATTCAGATGATGATGCCTCAGCCATAAGCGATACAGACACTCCCAAACTGACTCCACTGAAACTACCACTCCCCCTTCCTAGGTTGAAATGTTGGGAACACAGTCTCCCGAAACATTACGTAGTGGCTTCCACCCCCTCGCCAAACTCGCTGAACCTCAAGGTAGAGATACAGACTACTGACATGGCCGAGGTTAAGGGAGTAACCGCCCTACTATACAGTGGAGCTATGGGACTGTTCATAGACTGGAAGTTCACGGTCGCCGAAAGATTGAACTTGCACCCATTAACTCAACCCACACCAGTGTACAACGTTGATGGTACCCCAAAAGAGGGAGGAGCAATCCAACATGTTGTCGATGTAATCTTACATAGGGAATGGCACGGGTCACCCACGGGTCAAATGTGGGTGACCCGCACCCGACCCATGGGAAACCCAAACCCATCAACCCATGGGTTTTTTCCCACGGGTCGACAGGTGTCGGGTGCACGGCGCACCCACATGCCTGCGGCACATTCGTGTCATACGTCGCATTCGTGCCGACATGAACGCGCTATACATGCACGTGCCAACACGAACGCGCCGTATGTGCATGTGCCGACTCGAACATGCCATACGCGTACGCACCGACTTGAACGCGCCATATGCGTACGCGCCGACTCGAAAGTGCTGTATGCATATGCACCGACTCAAACGCGCCGTATGCGTATGCGCCAACTCGAATGTGCCATATCTGTACGCACCGACTTGAACACACCATATGCATATGCGCCGACTCAAACGCGCCGTATGCATATGCGCCGACTCGTACGCGCCGACATAGATGCGTTGTGTGCGCACGCACAAATGCACTGTACGCACACACATACAACAGGTAGTGATTGGCATGGGTAACCCCCGGGTATTTTGTGCCTACCTGTACCCGTACCCGAGAATACCCGTACCCGAGAATACCCGTACCCGAGAATACCCGTACCCTTAGCAACGGGTAGCGGGTTATTGCGGGTACGGGTACAGGTACCCGTGGGTTTAACGGGTATTGATGTTACCCGTGACCCACAACGGGTATTGTTCTTACCCGCGGGTTCAGGACAGAGCTGCAGACAACGCATGGATGATGTTCAACCTTTGAGGCTGATGACACTTCCCAGACAACTTTGACACGTTTACTGTAGATGCCCCAGGTGCGATGTGGATGCGGGAGGTCAATCTCGGCGGATTTGGGTATGTTTTGATGGTTATACAGTTTACAAATTCTGACTTGTGTGACACTCGCTGGCCCCCCTCACTTACACCACCATCTCTTTCCCTACTACCCTCTCCCACCCAGCAATGGTGAATTCAAAATGACGACCTCCCTCTCCGACAATTCCTTTGTCCAAAATTCTGCACTCCACATCATCCCCACGCTCACCTCACTCTCGATCCCAGGAGGCAACGCAAGCGTGTTCGACGGCTATACGTATAATGTAGGCGGAAAGCCATGGGTCGACGGCTCGGCAAGTGAGTTGGCACCATGGTGCCCATAAATATCTGCTAAGCTACTACATCCCTCCCCGCAGCTGCGATGCACGACTTTGCTCTCGCACAGGATAAGTGGTACCCCTCGTGGCCCACGAACCTACGCATATGGCGCATACGACGCGTATGACGCGTACGGCGCATACGGCGTGTATGACACGTGCGACGCATACGACGCGTACGACGCATACGGCGCGTACGACGCGTACGACGTGTACGGCGCGTATGACATGTACGACGCATACGACGCGTACGGCGCATATGGGGCGTATGAAAAGTGTCGTATTTGCCTTATACTTTTTGACGACTGCGGTCAGTAATGCTATTGGTTTGGCACTTGCACCTGTATCCGTCGACCCATTTGTGCTTTACAATTATGGTACGTTTGGTTTTGTTGAAAATTTCAGTTTCACAGTGGGCCCTGGTGATGACAATTTCAGCAGTTGGATGTGCCGGAGCCAGCTTCGTAGGTGGTGTTCTTTTTTATTGGCTGTTCAAGGACTTTGACAAGGCTGAGGACCAAACAGATGGCAAGTCCAATTCGTCTCTCTATACCCGACTTAAACTTAACCCAACTGAGCACATTTCGTTCCACTCCAACACTCCATACAAACACAGCTATTGGTCAATCAGAAAATTGAAGAAACGCCACGTGATATATTTACGACACACCATTAACCTTTGCTTTATGTCTCAGTGGAGGTTATTGTGCTCATTTGTACCACCATCATTTGATCCAGTTATATGATATGGCGACTAAGCAAGCTAGTGTTTGAAAAAAATTCATAATCACTTGCTGTGTGCTTTATGTATCAGTAACGTTCTGTAAAACTGATCCTCTAAAGCTGGAAGTTGATTCGTTGATTCTTATAAAAGCCAGACAGACCATGGCCTTGGTTCGTGTATGAGGAAGACCGCAAACGCAAGCATAGACCTCATGAACACTGTAAACTTCTTCCCGAGCTACTTACCTTGACGTGATAGTAGCTGGGGAGGAGGAGCCAGCGGTGGTACCTGAAGCTGGTGTAGTGGTAGCACCGCTAGAGGCCATCGCCGAGCCAGAAGAACCTGAAGCGGAGGAGCTAAGACAAGAGTTGGATGCTGTCAAAGATGTTCAATCTGAGGACCATATGAACAGTATTTTGCAGACACTTACTCCTAGCTTGAACTGTCACTATAGAAGAATAATTGATTTCACCAGTGCTGTCTTTTATTTAAATTGTGATCGATGTACCTGCAGCCCATCGTTATTAGGAGGATTAGACATGACAAACACAAGACTCGGGTACCAGATGCAAGATTGACAGTCCATGTAAAGGATGTTCCATTCTGTGATGGCAAATTCTCAAATGGTGTGGCACTTGTTTGAGACGCGTACGCGTCATACGCGCGTACGGCAAGGTTCAGCGCTAACCTCGCTTATATAAGTGAGGTTCAGTGCTAACCTCACTTATATAAGTGTACCCGCCTGCGGGTACGGGTTTGGGCCAGGTTGGAAATCCTGACCCTGACCCTTACCCGCGCTACCCGTACCCGCTACCCGCGCGGGTTTCCAATACCCGCACCAATCACTAATGACAGGAGCGAGTGCCCGGTTGGGTGTCATATGCGTGCATGCGCATGCATACATGATTGACGCCCCAGGTTGGGCCAGGTCACAGGTGCTCTCTGCTTGACCCGCACCCGCACCCAAGGACACCCGACCTGGTGACCCGTCCGGGTTGGCCGAACCCGTGCTATTCCCTAATCTTACACTATCAAGACCACTCGGAACGGGCCATGTTTGCTGTGACCAATCTGGGGAAGCACAACATGATCCTTGGTTATCCCTGGCTCTGCAATCATAACCCTGAAATCAACTGGCGTACGCAAGAAGTCACACTAAGCCGGTGCTCTGCCCAATGCCACACCTGCTGGGTTAAGCTAGAGAAAGAACATCGAGAGGAAATGGCAGTTTGGACTCTTTGAACTGGCCCCTTGCCAGGCATGATGACCAATGAGTCGGAAGACTGCGAAAGTATCGACGACAGTGTGTCCTTCCTCAAACCAGGTGATCGCCTTTTCACGACCATGGCCCCCCCGGACGTTCCGATCGCTACCATCGCAGCCGTCACAACTGCGCAGCAATTGGCCAAACGAGCACTCTGGAGCACCCCCCCTAAAGAGAAAGGGATGATCCCACTGTAAAGTTGCTCTAGGTAATTAATACCTAAAAGCCTGCGCGCACCAGTCCTTTTCTCTGGCAGGTCGTTCGGCACAGCTGGAATAGGTTCTGTGACTTGGCAATGTATGAATGAAAATAGAATGTGAACGAAATATGGTGTGATGTGACAGGGATGTGACCTTGATGAGATGCGAATGCATCATGCTGACTAAGACTTGGACTTTGACTTTGGGACTTGAATACAATAGTCTAGATGTTTCTAGACTAGCCTTGACTTGCCTTGGAGACTGTCAGGAACCGTACATACTGACAGGCCTCGGGAAAGCCGAAGGGGGCCGGACGGGTA
>QLPG01036081.1:0-30328 GCA_003314385.1 Gomphus sp. MG54 | reverse complement strand
AGTATGTACATGCATGTCCTACTTATATAGGTTAAGAAGCAACATGTGGAATAAGGAATATGGGACACTAAGGTATGCAGAGCATGTGGGGGTATTGTCTACAATGAGCAAAAATAGAATGGAGGAATGTAAACAGGGATAGAACAATAAAAAATAGAACAATAGGTATGTGGCCAAGGATAGGACAATAGGGAGACCAACTATAAAAAATAGGGTTGTGGCTGAGGATAAAACAAGGACAGGATGTCCCGAGGTGGGGTAGGTCAAGGAGTAAGGAGTAGATTGGGTAGGATTAATGGTTGGTAAATGAGGAAGAGTGGACAAAGGATGGGAATGGGGAATGTGGAAGGTGGATGTGCCAAGCCAAGACCAGTGTACTAAGTGACTTGCATGTAGTTTGGATACTTGTGTGTGGACATAGTCTGACTGCTTGGTCGGCACTGCCGAATTACCGGACACTCGGTATGTGTACTTGACACATTCCCTACTCATCAACAGGTCTATGTAGTTGAACATAAACATCATTTATCAGCAAAATTGCCTCAATCTTGTCAGTATATATATACTCATATAAGAACTACAAGGCTACTACAATTTCTAATATATATATAACTCTGATAAATAGTCTGATAAGTGTATAGATAAGTTGAGTGAAATTTCCGATTACTGCATAAGCTATAAGACTGACTTACCTTGTACAAGTATCCAATAGTCATGTTAAGTACATGACACCAAGCCTCAGTTCACTTAGTCATACCAGCCAAATGGTCTTTAATGTTTAATCCCACACATAAGTGACAAGTCAATCTCAAAACGGGCTGAGAAATAAAGTATAAACAGAGTGGGGATTAATGGATAATGAGTGGGGAAGAGTGGATGAGTGATAGGAATGGAGAATGTGGATGATGAATGTGCTGAGCTGAGACCAATGTACCAAGTGACATGTATGTGGTTTGGTCACTTGCATGTGGAATTAAACCAATCATTCAGTCAGCACTGCTGAGTTACCGGGTACTCCAAACATGTACTAGACACTGACCCAGTGACCCATGTGGGTTGGCCTAACCCATGCCATTATTCCCTATTCCCTACTCCTATCAAGGAGTCAAGTGGACTATTTCTGAGGAGGCAAGGGACCAAGGTGTCTAAAGAAAAAAGATTGGACAAAGTGAAAAGCAAGTAAAAGGAAAAGGTCATGGGTGAGGAAGCTCAGAGGCAAGGGTGAGTCAGCTGGAGGAATTCTGTCAGATGAAAATCAGTTTATTCCTGTTATTCCTTCTTCTTCTTTTATTTCTTTTATTTCTTTTATTTCTTTTATTTCTTTTATTTCTTTTATTTCTTCTGATTTTCCTACCTCTCTATTACCCTGTTATCTTCTTCTCTCATCTCTTTATTATACCTAACTGAGTCATCACATACAACATTTTCATTCTCTACTTTACTACAAAATCCCAAAACAAGTATGTAATTTACTTATCCCATTATGGAAACACCCCAATATGGCATTAAGCAAAAGCATTGAGAACAGACTCAAACATTCCCAAATGGACTTACATCTGGACATTCCTGCTTCTTTTTCTGTCATCCCTCACATCCCCAAATTTCATCACCCTTCTCCTATGAGTATTTACATAGTTTCTACAGTTCTTCCACTAATTTTCACTGTAGCATTCTATTCATTCAATCATCCTTGACATCTTTCTTCTATGTAGTCTCATCCCCTCTTTTTAAACATTTCCCCATGTTCTAGTCATGTCCTCACCCCTAAGCAGTTATGTATATAAAGACTCAAGTTATCCAAAATTTGTTTTGGGAATATTTTAGGTGATTTATTTCTGTATTCTCTCATTTTTACCATCATTACCGCATATTTTTTTTGCGCGTGCATATTCTCTTGTCACTTATGAGTGACATTTGTCACGGGTGTGAGTCGTTACTCGCGTGTGTGACGTTTATCTCTCACACGCGTGACTCACACAAAGTCACTCGCGCGTATCTTATAAGACGTGCGTGTGCATTAGCGATTTTTCCTTCCATTAGCGTATTTTTCATGTATAATAGCGCAGTAAATCACTGTAAGAATAAGAGCAAGAGTTTCACCTGACCACTCATGAGCCTTTCATGAGTCCATTCATTCCTCACAATCCTTTTATTCTAAAAATCATTTACAACAATCTGAACTAGCTTTTCCCTAAGTCCTCAATTCACAAGTTCCAAGTCTTTTCAGTCTTTTCCTTTCATTGTACATTATTCAAGTGAAACAGTCAAATAAATTTTATGACTTGGTCACTTAATCTCTAACAGGGATGGGATCTGGGATCCTTTGTCAGGCCTAGGATATGAAGACAGCACTGGTGACAAGATTTAAGCCTTTTGAGTATAGGGAATGAAGCTTGTAACAATAACCTGCCCATTTAGACAGAATAAACAATAAAAATGATTTTTCCAAATTATTCAGACAGATAGAACAAAAGAGATCTCTCCGTGGTTTTACAATACAAGGACTATATACTTTATAAAAAGGGAATGTAAAATAATGAAACATGGATAAAGGAGGAATGATGGACACATGACATCATAAGGCAAAATAATATACACAGGGATTTGGGGAAGAAAAACACAATGAAATACGATAAAGTACATACTAAAGAGCCCTGAGCCAGAAAAGTGAACATATTGTTCTAAGGTTGGTCGCGGCTTATGCTGGCCCTACAATGTCACACTGATGGCAGCGCATCTTGTCAGGATGTTAGATTAAACCAGGGCAAGGAGATCTGCGTGAGAAAATGTCTCAGTACAACAAATTGTCAATCGGGCGCTCCGCGGGTTCGCGTCTATTCGCTTGCGGCGATTGGCGCAAACCTTAAAGTAGCTATGCACGTGCACCGTCGATGTGTTTCGCCGGATGGTAATGAAGGACGTCAGCCTGCCGCTGTACTTACGAGTCGTTTTAATTATTTTGCCTCGGATTCTAGGGTCCGAGGTTGCGTCTGCGATTGCGTGTCGCGGCATAGCTGGCATCTGGGAATAATGAGACTCTCACTGAAGTGATATATATAAGGAGGCCTTTTGTTCACTCTGGACATCGCAACAAAACTTCATCATCATGGCTCTTTGGAAACCTGCTCCACCTCCCCCCACAAAATTGGGACGCTACCGTGTTCTTTCCCCCAATGCTGGGGTCCGTGTCTCCCCTTTGCAGCTAGGTGCTATGAGTATAGGTGACAAATGGTCCGGTTCTATGGGGAGCATGGATAAAGAATCCTCTTTCAAATTGCTAGATGCGTTTTATGATGCCGGTGTAAGTGCACGACGTGCTTACTGCACATATTTGCGACAACTGATATCCAATTCAGGGAAACTTTATTGACACTGCAAACATCTACCAGGACGAGACCTCCGAACAATTCATAGGCGAATGGGCAGAGAAGCGCGGCATCAGAGATCAGCTCGTCATTGCCACCAAGTACACCACAGGCTACAAGTATGGTGACCCCAATATTGGAATCAAGATAAACTATACAGGAAACAACAACAAGTCGCTCCACGTGTCTGTTGAAGCCAGCCTCAAGAAACTCAGAACGTCTTATATCGACATTCTTTACATGCACTGTAAGTCGCTTCCTCCGTCATTTTCTTCACAGATTGGTCTGAACGTTTGATACGTACAGGGTGGTCATATGATACTTCCATAGAAGAGGTTATGAATAACCTCCATAACCTGGTTGTTGCTGGAAAGGTTTTGTATCTCGTAAGTTTCAATAAATTCAGTATTATTATCAGGTTATTTACACCGTAATTTGTCAGGGTGTCTCAGTATGTCTTATTGATCATGAGTTGCATACATAGGTCATTGACTGTATATAGGATACCCCGGCATGGGTCGTATCCAAGGCGAACCAATGGGCCAGAGACCACGGCAAAACTCCATTTTGCATTTACGAGGGAAGGTGGAGTATTCTCGAGCGTAGCTTCGAGCGCGACATCATCCCTATGGCCAGATCCGAAGGGCTCGCTCTTGCGCCTTGGGGAGTTATGGGCCAAGGACGAATCATGACAGACGAAGAAGAAGAGCGTCGCAAGAAAACCGGCGAGAAAGGTCGCACAGCACACACAGAAAGTTGGGAACGCACCCCTGACGAGGTCAAGATCAGCAGGAAGCTGGAGGAGATCGCGAAAGAAGTAGGCACAAAGCATATCACTGCCGTGGCCATAGCATATGTCATGCATGTGAGTTGTTCTCGCTCCAACATACTGCAATAGATGTTTATACACCTGTATAGAAAGCGCCATATGTGTTCCCACTCATAGGGGGGCGCAAAATTGAACACTTGAAATCCAACATTGAAGCACTGGATATCACACTTACTTCAGCACAGATCAAAGCTTTGGAGGATATTTTGCCGTTTGATCCAGGGTTTCCTAACACTATGATCGTAAGTGGGATGATGCAACACGATTTTCAATAGCTCATTAAATTCCTACAGGGTGACGGTAACACTGACTCGTGGATGTTGGGGTTGTCTGGAAATATAGACAAATGGCCCAGTGCACCTCCACTCAATCCTTGAGCGCATATCTGGCTGTCATTTGCGTCACAAAGCTTACAGTAGCCACATGATCATTGTTGGAAATATTGAGCAAATATATTTTGTCATTTGAATTTACGACACTTGGGAGATATTTCATGAGATTCATGAGTCCATAATTATGAAATGTCAATTCTCGTCTTTTTCCTCATTCTTTTACACGATTTGCAAGTCGAGTTGAGTTAACTGAAGTGCATATAGGAATATTTCAAGTTGTTTTATTGTTTTGAGTTGAGCCGAGGGATGTCTTTTATATTTATATCAAAATGCTGAAAGTCAACATTAATTTCTGATATTTTCTGAGTCTATCCATCACTTGTTCGAGCTCTAGTACCTTTTCTTCCTAATTTTCTGAAATGCCCGCGTGGAGTCAAATCTCCATAATGGGAAGGAATGGGGCCATCTAAATATTATACTACTTGCTGCTGGTTAACAAATAGTATAACAGTGTATGATAATTGAGCTTATCAAATGATGAATTGAGTTAATAAGGTCATATATTCATTATAACAAGTCAAGCACCAAATGTATAAGGCGCCCATGATGCTTAACTGCCGAACCAACTCTCACACTGATATCCAGCGATTTATCAGATTTTATGAGAGAAAGAGATCGATTATAGTGTTCTAAGCGCTGGACGCTTATGGTGCACTTGTACTACGAGATATATTGGCTATGGCAGAGTGTCCGAGTACCAGAAAGGGGGGAGGGAAGGGGGGCAGATATCAGAAGGACTGAGGTGCATAATTATTGGCCGGGAAGGCACAAGAGGGCCAATCCCTCGCAGACAGGGAGACCGGCAGAAAACAAGAGCCGATCCAGGTTGGAGTAGAAGTTCTGCAGCTGCTATGTGAGTGATCATGAACGAATCTCAGAAAAGGAGACGATTAGGGGTTGGTCATTTGTTGGGGGGTGTTAAGTCGGTGTATTTGTTCAAGTGGGACGTGGATTGTATATAGCGCAGGGTAGCGGGGATGATCTTGGGATCGCCCAACAGCTGGTGAATGGAGTGGCTGTCCCCGGGTGGCGGCATTGTTTGCATAGGGCTGAGTCTGAGACTTTTAGCTTCTTGAGGAAAGAGTTGAGGGACACATGGCCGGTGCGCAGTTCTACAAGGATCAGATTTTATGAGCTAAATTTCTTTAATACTATCCCATACAATGACCAACTTCTGCAACCTCTGCCAATGCCGGATTCAATAGTTTTTTCTTTTAGGTTGAAATAAAGCACCCAAGGTGACAGCATATGTAGAGCGGGCTCAACCCTTGCCAACTCACCTATATGTCAACACACTTTGATATTTGGCATCAAACTTTATTAATATATATAATTCAATGCCTGATAATTAAATTTCTTGTAATCCTGTGTATACATTTTATCTCAGCATGTTGCAATATTGTCTCCACCCCTCATGTAAATGCTAATTGTCGCATTATTTTCTTGTTCCTGTTCCATGTGTCACTTGTATTAGAATGGATGAAGTAAATTTCAACAAGGTTTTCAAGTCACACTCAAAATTTCTAAATGTGAAAATAATTTATCTTGTGCCAAGTTGTGCATGTATTTTAGGCAGGAATATGTCTGTATCAAATCCAGTATTCTAAGACTCTTACTTTGATTAGATTAGGGGTCTCATTACTCCAATGATAGCTTTCCCTATTTAAGCACTATTTAAACACAATCTTTGCAGATACAGTAGACCTATTTTGAAGAAACTAGGTATCATAGAAGAGAGTTATTGGTTACTATAAGATTAGAGGGGTTCAAAAAATATTCTGGCTAAGTTCCAATGCTTATACTTGATACTGGAGTTTCACATGTAGCAAAAATTCCTTTCTCCCAGCCCAAAGATGAAGATGGGCAAGGAATAACAGTGGATATAGTCAGATTGTTCTATCCACTTCTTCTAAACTTCAAGCAACCATTGACTCTACAGATGAAGCCAAGAAAGCTTTGATTATATTATATCATAAATTTATGACTAAATATCTTAGCAAAGTCAGCATAGTTAGGATAGGGTATGAGAACTGTATATGGTTGAAGGTTAATTAGTTTCTTCATATGTATATTACTACTGTGAGGGAATATAGGAATCTATTGGGCAATATGGGACAAAAGATAACAGACTCTATACAGGCTGCTGCTCTTCTTATGAAATTTTCAGAGTTCTTGAGATATATTACCTAAACTATATGTATAATAACCATTGATCCAGATGATATTGAAGAGAGGTTAGAGGCTCATCAAGTGGATTTGAATATTGTAGAGATATCAAATCATGTTTCAACTTATTTTCTTGTACAATTAAAGCAAGTCATACTTTCCATTGACATATGTCTTTCCATGATAAACCATCAATTCTAAGGCAATTACATATTCCACCATTGTTATGTTGGCAATAAGCAAACATGTTTTTATGAACATTTATGATACTTACAAAAGTTGTAATGAGTGTATGATATGACAAATAGTAAAGAGAGTATGTACGAATTTTTGGGTGATTTTCCAAGGCATTCTCAAGTTGAACCAAGTCCTCTTGGGGGTATACAGTAGGGGACAAAACCGTTCAAGTATTTTGAATATTTGTGTTGTACTGTAAATAACAGGAGAATTACAGAATCAAAAAATATGACATAATTAGTGGAGATAGCCCTGCCTCTGAAATTGTGGTCACAATCAAGATGATTATGTAACTCTCAATATTCATTGAGATATTAATTATTTAAAAAAAATGAAGCATTTGAATGGTTTTGTCCCTCACAGTTATTAATGCAATAAATTGTATATACAGGGCTGGAAATCACATGACAAGTCATGTGACATTGTGTGAACCTTTTTATAGTTTGTTTCTGTCCAAACAAAGCCAAACATCCCTTGTTCAGAACCATGAAGCCTCTCTCTGGTGCTAAAGTTGACTCTATCATCCAATTGTACAAAACTGGTCATTCTAGCCATTACATCTCCTCTTACTTTGGTATCTCTGTTGGCTCTATCTCTACCATTCACAGGAAACACTGTCCTGATATACCCAAGGCCACTGGTGGGCACCCATCCAAGATATCCCCCTCTAACATCTACCATATTGTATTGCTCATGCAAAGAGGGAAGATTGAGAATGCAACCCAGGATTCCCAGGTGCTCAAAAACATTCTCAATGAACCAGTGACATCCAAGACCGTAAGGAGGAACCTGAAGAAGGCTGGGATGAAGGCAGTTAGATCACATTCTTCCTGGATACTTTGGAATTAACAAAACCATAGACCTCGTTAGATGTGACTAAAATTGGCCTGGCATGAGGTCATTCATCAAAGACTACTGCAAATCCTATATGATGTGTATGTGGAATAAATCACAATGTCATAAGCCCTACAGATTGCTCAAGCAGCTTCCAGTGTCAGAAAAACCCTACAACTTGGTATCCATGAACTTCATTGAACAGCTCCCCACATCCTTGGGATTCATAACCATCCTTGTCATCATCGACCGCTTTTCCAAACAGTCTATCTTCATTCCCACTTCTGTTACAATCACTTCCACTCAGCTCGCAGAACTCTTTGTACTTCACATGTTCTCCAAACATGGCATTCCTTCCCACATCACTTCAGATAGAGGCTCAGAATTCATGTCCTACTTCTGGCGTTCTCTCAGGAAAGCCCTCGATATGAAGTTGCAATTCACCTCAGGCTATCTGTTTTGGAACCATTCATGATTTAACCTGAGAAGCATGACAAAACTTTGGTGTGAATAAAGTCTAATCAAGTTCTCTGACAAGACATTAGGAAGTGAATGCCAGTCCAGGTTGTTGTCCAAAAAGAATTGTTTAGATGGGGCCTTGGCAGGTACCTTGTCAATTACATGTAGGAATAATAGTTCATGAGCATAAACTATTAGTTCTACCCTTGCCTAGGATTATTTCTACTTGATGTTCTATATAATCTGGGTTTAGTTCTTTTACTATGTTTTTGCATACCTTTTCTGTTATAGCTGAGAACCTTCCACTTTGGTAGAAGGGTGAGCTTCACTCTTTGGAATGAACCTCTTGTTTGCCAATTGGTCTTCAGACCTCTTGACAGAAAGGGTGGCAACTGGTCTTTGGACCAATGTACCTAAGTGGTCTTTGGACTGACTTATATAAGGGTGCTAGCTATACTAGATAATCCAGTAGATTATAGATAAGAGTAAGATTGATTAAAAGGTACGCTACAGAACTAGTCTCTATATATACTAATTCTAGGGTGATTATGTAACTCCCCAATAAGGCAAGACTTTCCTGAAATTAGTGGAAGGGTGTGGAAAGGAATGGAAAGTACTAGAAGCCTGTGGAAGTTACAAGTCTGTCAAGCTTTGGATACTGACGGACTTCGGTACTGCCGAGGGGTGCTGTCGAAAGGTCAGGTAGACTATGGCCAAGTCCTGCAGGCCAAGAGCAGTGGCGTTGGCTTCAACCTACTCGTGTGTTGCACCCTACTTGCCGTGCATGCCACTGATTTGCAACAGACAGGTACTTAGGAGGATGCTGGTGATGCCAGCTTGAGTTGAGGACTTCAACAGAGGGGAAGAAGGTAGAAGGGCCTAAGCCTAGTCAATACCCAGAATGAGGAAATATGTACATGCATGTCCTACTTATATAGGTTAAGAAGCAACATGTGGAATAAGGAATGTGGAACAACAAGGTACGCAGAGCATGTGGTTATTGTCTATAATGAGTAAAATTAGAACAAGGAATGTAAACCAGGGTAAAACAATAAACAATAGAATAATAGGGAATGGGTCAAGGACAGGACAATAGAGAATGCATGACTATTGTTATGACCCATGCCACCAAACAAACCCACATTAAACCCCACAACTACCTGCACCATTTCCAGGACCTTTCCGATCACCCCAAGTCTGAATAACTGATTTTCAGATTCCTGATGCACCACTCCAAGGTTCCGTGTTTCTGAACCTCCAAAGGCTTCAAAAGTCAAGGTTCCACTCCTTTGATAGACGATGTGTAGGATCATCACATACCTCACTTCTTTGTTCTTCATTTTATATTTCCCCTTGTACTCTCTTCCCCCCCTTGTCTTTACTCGGTAAAAGATAGTACAAGACTAGATACGTGTATATAAGTCACCAGTCGACTGGACTATTCGCCAGTACAAATATCAACTTAATACTGCATTGTAGTTTCCGATTAAGTTCCGGTAAACTTTCCAACTTTCTGAAATTAGGGACAGACGATCGAGGAGGGTGCAACACATAAGTTGAAGCCAAGTCCTTGCGACCTTGAACCACCCATACCACCCTATACCATAAACAGTCCCAAGACCCCTGGTGTTCCTGACTTCCATCAGCTCCCATTCCGATCCTGAGTCTGACCCATAGTCCCCCCGCCCCTGGAATACAAATCCCCCCTTCGGAAACCATTTGGAACCCTCTGAAAATCCTTCTGGAAGTCTCTAGCCAAGCACCAACAAGTGGATTTAACACCTGCACACCCAGGAGGGGCCCCCACCTTAGGACCCAATGCTGTGCCTGATCTCACTCAGGCTCTCGTTATGCTGGCAAGCAACTTAGCCAGCCTCAGAAGATCAGCCCCCCATGCCACCAAGGTCTGGGACCCGGATTCCTTTGATAGATCCAATTCGAGGAAACTACAAGCCTTTCTAGTGCATTGTAGACTGAACTTCTGTGACTGCCCTGATCCTTTTAACACTGAGAGTGCCAAGGTAACCTACATACTGTCCTACCTGACCGGTACCACCCTGGACTGGTTTGAACCAGCCCTCTCCACCCCCGATGAGCCAGACTGGCTCCATGACTATGAGGAGTTTGTAAATGAACCCAAAACCAACTTCAGCCCCCATGACCCAGAAAGAGAGGCCAAAGCAGACCTTGAGACCCTCTGCATGCGCGATAATCAGCATATCATGAAATATGTAGTCAAATTCAATCAACTAGCCACCTGCGTCTACTGGGGGTGATGCTGCACTTCATCGCCAGTTCTACAATGGACTCCCCAGCAGAATCAAGGATGAGATCTCTAGAGTAGGAAAGCCCCATTCCCTGCTCCAACTCCGTCTCCTGTCCCAATCCATTGATGCCTGCTACTGGGAGCGATGATCAGAAATCGCCAGAGAGCCCCCCTCCACCTGGAACTTCAACTGCCCCTATTACAGAGGCAGGACCCCTGTGACCACATATTCGGCCCCTCACACAGGCAATAAGATGGCCAATGTAGGCCAATCCACAACCCCATCCAGTGGCAGCAAGACTACCACGGATCTTTTGTCCAAAATCGGAAAAGACGGAAAACTTACACCGCAAGAATGGCAACCCCGCTTTGAACAAAACCTCTGCCTCTTCTGTGGCAGATCGGGCCACTCAGCCAAGGAATGCCCAAGATCCACCATCACAGTCACTAAAGGGCACGCAGCCTCCATGACAGAAGAGGTTGAAGAAGAGTCTGAGACATCGGATGCTTCGGAAACCAAGGAATAAGAAGCTAGGCTCCTGACTCCAGCACCAGTTGTTCGCGTTGAACACCAACTATGCCTAAGGACGTAAAAACAAAACAATGCATCCAACCTTTTCAGGAATATGACCCCCTGTGACGAATTGTCAAAAGATTTTGACCCATTTCTGTGGAAAAACTCCAACTCTGACCCTCTGAACTCCGACCCTCCAAATCCGACCCTCCAAATCCGACCCTCCAAACCCCGTCAGAATTTTAGTTGCAAGGACCACATGCTCACCCACTATGATCCGTTGATTAACAGGGCATTGAGTACTACTCGTTTAGATTATCCTAACTGATTCTTGGCAATATGGAGCCAGCAGTCTTCACTCAGCGCTCAATCCGACCCTCTGAAAATTCTGCTCAGGAAGAATCCTGGTCACCACAGAACCCCGTACCATCCCTTAGACTATCGATACCATGTAGATTCTCTTAGACTAGACCCTTCTTGTTAGAATATTAATACATGCTAAACTAATCAAAATGATTTCAACTGAGACTCGAGTTGCAGGACATTCCCCACATCCCAATGACACTACCTCCATCCAAGCGACAATCTGGTGGAATGAATGCTACGATCTCCACGACTGCTACGATCCCATGACCACTACGACCCCAACCACAGAAATTGGGCAACCATGGGACATCTACCCTAATAAGAGGAAACATCCAGAAAACAACACAATTGTTTAGGAATCCTTATGTCACCCAGACCCAAACACTGCCAAAAACCATAAAATTCATGACACCAATCATACAAACAACTAATCAACACCCTCATTTCAACCATTCAACCCCTTCATGGCCTGCACCAAACCTAGACACCCATCAGAACCACCTGACCCATGACCCAAGCGGACAAGCAACCGATCTACGTCATCCAGAAAGGAAGCATCAAGCCCCTGATCCACTGTCAAGAATGATGTTAATGCATCAGTGAGGCTTCCAAACAACCTCACTTCCTCCATGCCAACCCCAGTAGTTGTCAAGTTGGACATACAGCGATAATACCATCCAAAGAGATCCAAGAGTTGGTGCAGATCCTCCTGGTACTTGTCCAGATGAAACAGATACACAGAAATTCACCCAAGTACCTCTGGGCCATTTGCTCCTGCCCCCAACTTGCCAGAAGTCTCATCCCACTCCAGCTCCCAACAAGGAACAGCCCTGGATGGTGACAGCCTCATGTAATGGCTCACTATGGGAATCAGAAAGAGAGAGGCTCTGACAAAGGCACGACTCACCATAGTAATCACAGACCCTGATGGTGTGGGGGCGAAGAATGGTCAACTCGTCATCAAGGATGTGCAAATAATGCACCTGATTTGTCCCCGAACAATAGAGGGGGATATGGGAAAAATCCCTGAGGTTTTCCAAAGGTTGCAGATCTGTGTTCTCCATTGAGGAAAGGCCCCTCCCAGTTCTGCAAACACCCCCTTTTATAGACAAATGAACCATCAGCACTTATTGATCAAAATATCCCAGGAAACCGTCAAAAGACTCCCACAGTAATGTCCATCTTAATTACTGCTCCAATTAAGCTTAGGACCTCGAGGGCTTGGTCCTAGTGGAGGGATACTGTTATGACCCATGCTGCCAAACAAACCCACATTAAACCCCACAACCACCTGCACCATTTCCAGGACCTTTCCGATCACCCCAAGTCTGAATAACTGATTTCCAGATTCCCGATGCACCACTCCGAGGTTCCATGTTTCTGAACCTCTGAAGATTCCAAAGTCAAGGTTCTACCCCTTTGATAGACGATCCGCAGGATCATCGTGTACCTTACTCCTTTGTTCTTCATTTTATATTACCCCTTGTACTCTCTTCNNNNCCCCCCTTGTCTTTACTCAGTAAAAGATAGTACAAGACTAGATACATGTATATAAGTTACCAGTCAACTGGACTATTCACCAGTACAAATATCGACTTAGTTCTGCATCGTAGTTTCCGATTAAGTTCCAGTAAACTTTCCGACTCTCCAAAATTAGAGACAGATGATTGAGGAGGGTGCAACATATAAGTTGAAGCTGAGTCCCTGCAACCTTGAACCACTCATACCACCCTACATATACCACAAACAGTCCTAAGATCCCCAGTGCTTCCTGACTCCCCATCTCCATTCAGATTCCGATTCCCAAGTCTGTGACCCTTAGTCCCTCCATCCGGAGTATGAAGCCCCCCTTTGGAAATCATTTGGAACCCTCTGGAAACCCTTCCAGAAGCCTCTAGCTAAGCGCCAACACCTGGATTTAACAACTATAAAACAAGGGTTATGCACAAAGATAGAATAAGGACAGGAAGTCCCAAGGTGAGGTGGACCGAGGGGTAGGGAGTAGGCATGGGATGGGAGTGAGGAATGCCACCGGTGTGTGTGTTGAGCTGAAAACAACTCATCGAGTGACTTGTACATGGTCACTAACGTACTGCTGAGTTACCGGATCCTCGGTATGTGTACTTGACAGTATCCCCCCCTTAGCGGCTAAACCCATGAAGCCGGTAGTTGGAGATTGAATATATGGTTCAGGACCCCTAAATGTGATGTCACACGAAGGTTCGAATCTGGCACCTTTTGCTTCTTCCATCGTCTCAGAGACGCGTAACAGTAGCACAAGATGGTTTTCCTTCCAGTGAGCAGGTTCCTTGGACGTTCCTCTTCTTTAGATAACCTCTTCTTTGTAAGGGCCTGGTCAAGTCCCTATCCCTCAACCTCCCAGAAGCATCTCCAGTAGTCACTCCGAGTGGGAGCTCTTCCTCAATAGTCTTGAGACCCAGCTGTCGGCCCAGCAGGTTCGACACCTGGGGCTTGTGCCCATATCCGCCGATGTACCTGGCCGACCATTGTCAGAGTTGGAGGATCCAGGTGCCTTCAATCGGAATTCCACATTCGTTCATGAGGCATTGGAAGACTGCCGGGGAGTTGCTTAGTCCGAAGGGCATAATACACCATTCGAAGGATCCGTATTAGGTGCGAAAAGTGGTCTTCCATTTGTCGCCTTCTTGGATGCAGACGAGGTGATAGGTGTGCCGCAGATCTATCTTCGTGAAGATCCTGGCCTTGTGGGGTCTGTCGAGTAGGTCCAAAATGTGGGGTAATGGGTACCGGTCTTTTTTTGTGATTTTGTTAAGTCCTCTGAAGTCGACACATAGTTGGAGGGAACCGTCTTGTTTTCTGGCAAATAGGACAGGTGCTCTACCTGGCGATCAGGATAGACAGATAAAACCCATGGATACATGTTCATCTATGAATTCTCACAGTGATTTTAGTTCACTCTCTGATAGAGAGTAGATCAGACTGAAGGGAGGGGAGGTTCCCTCGTCAAGTTCTATTCTTATGTCATAGGGCCGGTGTGGGGCCAAGGTGTTGGCTTGTTTTTTACTGAAGATGTCCTTGAACTCATGGTATTTGCCTGGAACATTAGTTAGGTCTATGTGACTGTCTTTGTTTTTGTCAAGATCCAGCTCAGAAAGGAGGACCTGGAAGGTTTGGGTTCCTTCCATCTTGGAGATGCGGGTGAATGCTGCCACATTGACCAGTGCAACTTTGGGTGCGATAAGTGTTTTCTTTGGAGGGTCGGAAGGACGTCGTGTGGGGGCTATGGTTTCTGGTGGTTTTAGGGGGTCGGATGGTGATGGAGTTTTGAACGATATACTACCCAGTGCCCAATCAATCGACAGATTGAAGCGGGTGAGCCAGTTGTGTCCTAATACTACCGAGCAGCTTGAGTCTAACGGAGTTACAAAGAAAGTTACGGAGTGTTGTTCCCCTTGGGAGAACCAGATTGGGAGCTCGATGGTTTTGTGTATTGAAGAGTTTGAGGAGCCATCAAAAAGTCTCAGTGGGATTGGTGTTATGTCATGGTGCTGGAGGTTGTGTCTCAACACTAGTTCTGAATCGAGGAAGCAGTGTGTTGACCCTGAGTCAATGAGGGTCTTCAGGCTGTGGCCTGGCAGGGAGTCAGAGGTCAGATGAGTGGTCAGCGAATTGGGG
This sequence comes from Gomphus sp. MG54, assembly GCA_003314385.1. NCBI lineage: Eukaryota > Fungi > Basidiomycota > Agaricomycetes > Gomphales > Gomphaceae > Gomphus > Gomphus sp. MG54. The sequence continues at coordinate 15,243 of QLPG01036081.1, read as the reverse complement.
CTTGAGAGGGCAGATGTGTTGAGCCTAAGCTCTGTTGGTGCGTTGATGGTCATAAAGCCTTCTGTGGTTGGGTCTGGTGTCTTTTTGAATTTTTTTTTGGTAGCACGTTCCATGGCAGCTGTAGAGGGGGGTTATTAAATCCGCATGTTGGTGCTTAGCTAGAGACTTCCGGAAGGGTTTTCAGAGGGTTCTGAAAGGTTTCCGAAGGGGGAGTTTGTATTCCAAGAGTGGGGTGAAGGATCAGAATCGGGATCGGAATTGGGGTAGATGGAAGTTGGGAATGCCGGGGGTATTGGGACTGTTCTTGATATAGGGTGGTACGGGTGGTTCAAGGTCGCAGGGACTTGGCTTCAACTTATGTGTTGCACCCTCCTTGATTGTCTGTCCCTAATTTTGGAAAGTTGGAAAGTTTACCGGAACTTAATCAGAAACTACGATGCAGTATTAAGTCAATATTCGTACTGGCAAATAGTCCAGTTGACTGGTGGTTTATATACATGTATCTAGTTCTTGTACTATCTTTTACCAAGTAAAGACAAGAGGGGGAAGAGAGTACAAGGGGGCAATATAAAACAAAGAACAAAGAAGTGAGGTACACGATGATCCTACATGTCGTCTATCAAAGGAGTGGAACCTTGACTTTCGGAGCCTTTAGAGGTTCAGAAACACGGAACCTTGGAGTGGTGCATCAGGAATCCAGAAATTGGTTATTCAGACTTGAGCAATCGGAAAAGTCCCGGAAACGGTGTGGGTGGTTGTGGGGTTTAATGTGGGTTTGTTTGGCGGCATGGGTCATAACAGTATCCCTCCACTAGGACCAAGCCCTCGAGGTCCTAAGCTTAATTGGAGCAGTAATTAAGACAGACATTACTGTGGGAGTTCTTTGATGGTTCCCTGGGATGTTTTGATCGATAAGTGCTGATGGTTTGTTTGTCTATAAAAAAGGGGGTGTTCGCAGAACTGGGAGGGCCTTTCCCTAATGGAGAACACAGATCCTCAACCTTTGGGAAGTTTCGGAATTCTTTCCCGTTTTTTCCTCTCCAGAGCATCATTGGGGGAGTTTGACGGGGGTCTCGAGGATGAAGTTTGATGCCTGTGGGGCATTGATGCTGATGTGGTGGCATTGTGGGCTCATGCTGTCACGATGCACGATTCCCTCGGTTTGTCTATCCAGTTTAATTTCTCCTTCCTTTAACTTCTCCATAGTGCAGGGGCATTTCCTAGATCCATTACCATCCAGAGACCATCCTCTAGGTCAGTCGGGGTGGGGTGTTGTCCCCAGTGGCCTGGTAGCAGGGGCAGATGGTCCGGAAGCCTTCGATCAGATTTCTATGTTTTTGACCTGTCTGGATGCCTTCCAGGCAAAATCGAGTTATTTCCATGATCTTCTCATGGCACTCGATCGTTGCCTGCTGTGGATTATCGAGTTGTCAGAATTGCATTCGGGGGAGGTTATACTGGCTCGGAATCTTATCGACACATTGTCGTCCTTGATTAGTCAGGGGGTTGGTCCCCATGATCAGTTCTTGGGTGGTGTTCATCCTTTGGAGACCGGGGGAGTCTCGGGTAACTCTGTTGAGTGACTTGGTCGTGGAATGTGGATGCTTGATGTGAGGGGTCTGTTGGGTGGTTCTAAGGGGTTTAGGGGGTGGAGCCTCTAGGGCTGGCCCAAGTTGAAACAGTTTTGAGTCTTGATCGGGTTGGTTCTGACCAGGGCCTGGGTATTCCATGTTGATAATAAATGGATCGTTTTGTATTTATTGGGTTGTGAGTGTGATCGTAGACGGCATCGAGGTGTTTTTTCCTGGGAGGGGGCTGTCAGGGTTTCCCAATCGATGGGTTGTTTTCCAGTTAATTTTCCTCCTCCTAGGGTAGATGTTTCCTCGTTCATTCAACTATGTGGACAGGGTCATGGTTTGCGTGATGTTCATGGTAGTTGTGGAGATCATAGCATTCATTCTACCAGATTGTCGCTTTGGATGGAGGTAGTGTCGTCGGGATTTGGGGAATGTCCTGCAAGGCTCGAGTCTCGGTTGAAATTGTTGATTAGTTTTCACTCGTATTAATACTCTAACAAGAAAGGGTCTAGTTCTAGAGAATCTACATGGTACCATTAGTCTAAGGGATGGTACAGAATTCCACAATGATCAGGGTTCTTCCTGAGTGGAGTTTTTGGAGGGTCAGATTTGAGCACTGAGTAAGACTGCTGGCTCCATATTGCCAAGAATCAGTTAGGATAATCTAAATGAGTAGTACTCAATACCCTGTCAATCAATGGACCCTAGTGGGTGAGCGTGGTCCTTGCAACTAAAATTCTGACGGGGTTCGGGGGGGTTGGATTCGGAGGGTCAGAGTTTGGAGGGTTGGAGTGTTTCTACAGAGGGGTCAAAATCTTTCGATGATTGGTCACGGGGGGTCATATTCCTGAAAAGGTTGGATGTGTGGTTTTGTTTTACATCTGTAGGCATAGTTGGTGCTCAACACAAACAACTGGTGCTGGAGTCGGGGGCCTAACTTCTTATTCCTCTGTTTCCAAAGCGCCCGACATCTCAGACTCTTCTTCAACCTCTTCCATCATGGAGGCTGCGTGCCCTTTGGTGACTGTGGTGGTGGATCTTGGGCATTCCTTGGCTGAGTGGCCCGATCTGTCGCAGAAGAGGCAGAGGTTTTGTTCGAAGCAGCATTGCCGTTCTTGTGGTGTAAGTTTTCCATCTTTTCTGATTCTGGACGAAAGATCTATAGTAGTCCTGCTGCCACTGGATGGGGTCGCAGGTTGGCCTACATTGGCCATCTTATTGCCCATGTTAGGGGCCGAATATGTGGTCACGGGGGTCCTCCCTCTGTCGTAGGGGCAGTCGAAGTTCCAGGTAGAGGGGGGCTCTCTGGTGATTTCCGATCGTTGCTCCCAGTAGCGGGCGTCGATGGATTGGGACGGGAGATGGAGTTGGAGTAGGGAATGGGGCTTTCCTACTCTAGAGATCTTGTCCTTGATTCTGCCGGGGAGTCTGTTGTAGAACTGGCGACAAAGTGCAGCATCGTGCCAGTAGACGTGGGTGGCTAGTCAATTGAATTCGACTACACATTTCCTGATGCGCTGGTTATCGTGCATGCGGAGGGTCTCGAGGTCTGCTTTGGCCTCACCTTCTGGGTTGTGGGGGCTGAAGTTGGTTTTGAGTTCATTCACAAACTCCTCATAGTCATAGAGCCAGTCTGGCTCATCGGGGGCAGAAAGGGCTGGTTCGAACCAGTCCAGGGTGGTACCAGTCAGGTACAACAGTATGTAGGTTACCTTGGCGCTCTCGGTGTCGAAGGCATCAGGGCAGTCACGGAAGTTCAGACTACATTGCACTAGAAAGGCTTGTAGTTTTCTCGAATCGGATCCATTGAAGGTATCTGGATCCCAAACCTTGGCGGTGCAGGGAGCTGATCTTCTGGGGCTGGGTAAGTTACTTGCCAGCATAACGAGGGCCTGAGTGAGATCGGGAACAATGTTGGGTCCTAAGGTGGGGCCCCTCCTGAGTGTGCAGGAGGCGGTGGTGCTGCAGGGGGTGGTGCAACATGGGGTTGGGCAACAGGGGGTGGTGCAGTGAATGGGGGTACAGCGGATGGTGCAATGAATGGAGGTACAGCAGGTGGTGCAACAAGTGGTGGTGCTATGGGCGGTGGTGCCATGGGCAGAGGTGCAAAAGGTGGTGGTATGTAGGGGGGCACTGACGAGTCCGACGGTGCTGCTGTGGATGGTCCTGAACTAGACCACATATCCAATGGCAATGATTGTTGAATTGCTGGGGGGTGGTTCACGAGAAACAGGTTGGTCAAATTTGAATGCAGGTGTTGATCTGCATCCAAAAATCCAGAGTCGGAAGAAGGCTCCAGGGGATGAGCTAGGGTCTGAGGCATCTGAAAACTTGGTCCGGGGATGGGCAGCTCTCGGGGGATAGATGCACAGCAGGCAGATGCCTGAGTGATTGTCTGCATGGCTTGTGAATGTGTGATAGGTCTCATGCTTAATGACGATCAGGAGTGTGAGTACGAATATACTGTTAAATCCACATATCGGCGCTTAGCTAGAGGCTTCTGGAAGGGTTTTCAGAGGGTTCCAAAAGGTTTCCGAAGGGGGAGTTTGTATTCCAAGGGTGGGGTGAAGGATCAGAATCGGGATTGGAATTGGGGCGGATGGAAGTCAGGAATGCTGGGGGTCTTGGACTGTTCTCAGTATAGGGTGATACAGGTGGTTTGAGGTTGCAGGGACTTGGCTTCAACTTATGTGTTGCGTCCTCCTCGATCGTCTGTCCCTAATTTCGGAAAGTTGGAAAGTTTACCGAAACTTAATCGGAAACTACGATGCAGTATTAAGTCGATATTCGTACTGGCGAATAGTCCAGTCGACTGGTGGTTTATATACATGTATCTAGTTCTTGTACTATCTTTTACTGAGTAAAGACAAGGGGGGGAAGAGAGTACAAGGGGGCAATATAAAACAAAGAACAAGGAGTGAGGTATGCAATGATCCTGTGCATCGTCTATCAAAGGATCGGAACCTTGACTTCAGAGTCTTCAGAGGTTCGGAAGTGCAGAGCCTCGGAATGATGTATCGGACATCCGGAAATCTGTTATTCAGTCTTGAGCGATCGGAAAAGTCCTGGAAATGGCACGGGTGGTTGTGGGGTTTAATGTGGGTTTGTTTGGCGGCATGGGTCATAACAAGGGTTTGGGGCAATCCTTTGCTACATGACCTTCCTTTCCACAAAAGAAACAGAGGTTGTTTTCAAGGTGGTGCTGTCGTTCTTGCACAGTGAGTTTTCTATCTGTGCCAAGTTTGGGCAAGTGTTGTTTGTCCAATGTCTGGTTTGCTTCTCTGTTGTTTTCTGATTTCCATTCCCAGTATCGGGCATCAATGGTCCACGATAGAAGATGGAGTTGTGTTAGGGAAGGGGGTTTCCCTACCCTAGATATCTCGTCCTTGATTCTTCCAGGTAGGCCTTTGTAGTATTGGTGGTGGAGAGCCGAGTCGTCCCAGCATGTGCGGGTGGCGAGGCAATTGAATTTGACCATGTAGTTTGTGATGCATTGGTCATTATGCATGTGGAGTATCTCTGTCAAGTACATGTACCAAGGATCCAGTAACTCGGTGGTACCGACTAAAATACTCCATTAGTAACCAAGTACGAACCCTTCAATGAGTTGTTCTCGGCTAGACGCACATATCGGTCACATTCCTCATTCCCATCCCATGCCTACTCCTCACTCCTCGGTCCACCTCACCTCGGGACTTCCTGCCCTTGTGTTATCCTCGGCTATAGCCTTGTTTTATAGTCGGTAATTACCTATTGTCCTATCCTAGGGCACGTCCTATTATTCTGCCCTTTATTGTTTTGTCCCTGTCTTACATTTCTTATTCTAATTTTACTCGTTGTGGACAATAACCACATGCTCTGCATACCTTATTGTTCCACATTCCTTGTTCCACATGTCGCTTCTTAACCTATATAAGTAGGACATGGATGTACATATTTCCTCATTCTGGGTATCGACTAGGCTTAGGCCCTTCTACCTTCTTCTCTTCTGTTAAGTCCTCGACTCGGGCCGGCATCCTCAGCATCCCCTCGAGTATCTGTCTGTTGCAAATACAGTGGCACGCACGGCAAGTAGGGTGCAACACATAAGTATGTTGAAGCCAATGCCACTACTCTTGGCCTGCAGGACTTGGCCATAGTCCGCCTGACCTTTCGACAACACCCCTCGGCAGTACCAAAGTCCATCAGTAACCGACGCTTGACAATCTCGAGGTCAGTTTTGGCCTCCCCTTCCAGGTCATGGGGGCCAAAATTGTTTCTTAGTTCAGAGACAAATTTGTTGTGGTCGTGGAACCAGGAGGGTTCATTGTGATTGGTAAGGGCAGGCTCGAACCAGTCCAGGGTGGTCCCGGTCAGGTATGACAAAGTGTAGGTCACCTTGGAGCTACCAGAACTAAAGTCATCAGGGCAATCTCGGAAGATTAGATTGCATTGTACTAGAAAGGCTTGTAGTTTCCTTGGGTCAGACCCATCAAAGGCATCTGGGCTCTGGATCTGCATGGGAGGGGTTGCTTTCTTGGAGGTGGAGAGGCTGTTTGCTAGTAATGTGATTGCTCTGACGAGGTTTGTCGTATTACTAAGGTGATCCAGGGGGTTCTGAGGTGTGGGGTTTTTGGATCCGATGGGTGGTGGGTGGTTCTAAGAAACAGGTGCATGACAGAGGAAGGGCCTAGTGAGGCTTCATAGGAGTTGGGCCCAAGTCTTGTCTCTCATGACAATCAGGAGTGTGAGTACTAATATACTGTTAAGATCACGTATCCAGCGCTTAGCTAGTGTTTCTAGATTTGTTTCCAAGGGTTCCTAATGGCCTCCAGAGTTCCTCATTTCTGGAGTATTCGGATTACGGAGATCAGTTTGGACAGAGGGACGGAAGCATGGAAGCATGCAGGGTTTTCGGACTGTTTGTGGTTTAGGTAGATCAACTAGTCGTTCGAGTAGTGCAAGGTTGCAGGGACTGGCTTCAACTTATGTGTTGCACCCTCCTCAATCGTCTGTCCCTAATTTCAGAAAGTCATTAAGTTACTGGAACTGAATTGGAACTATGACGCAGAACTAATTCAATATTTGTACTGGCGAATAGTCCAGTTGACTAGTGGCTTATATACATGTATCTATCCTTGTACTATCTTGTGCCAAGTAAAGACAAGGGGATGGGGAAAATACAAGGGTCTAAATGGGGGTAAGAACAAGGGGCGAGGTACATGTCGGTTTAAGGTTGTCTAAGTGCGGAACCTTGTTTTCTGGAGTTGCAGAAAGTGTCGGGGTCAGATGCCGTGGTTTTCTGGTCAGGTTTGTGGAAAGTCTGTTTCAGAGAGTGGTCTGAGTTGGTTCATAACACACAGATGTCTGAGGAGAATGTTGGGAATGACATCTTTGAGAATTTTGGAATGCAAGATGAAGCACCCATGGTCCATGATGTGAGGGTTGTGGGGGTTGTGAGGACTCTGGATGTGTCAGGAATCCTGAAGGTTGCTCCACCCAGAGGGGATGGGAGCACGGAAACGAGGACTAATATGGGGCCCGGGACAAAGAGCAGAGGAGTAAGTAAGCAGCCTAGAGTGGCCCAGGTGTGTGCTGATGTTTTTGTGCTTTTATTATTGGTTTTGTTTTATTGATTTTCTTTTTGAATAGCACCAAGAGGCTAATGAAAGGTGGTCCCCAACTCTACGCCCTCCATGTAAGGAGTGTAAGAGGTGGAATTACGAGTGTAGCATCCCGGGGCTGGGTTCTGCATGCCAGGAATGTAAACAGTGCAAGGTCAGGTGTAGTCTGGCTGTACCGTGGGTATCCCAGGCCAAGAGTCTTCCATTCATTGTAGATGACGATGATGAGGAGGATAGTAGTCGGGAAGGCAGAAGTCAGACCAAGGAAGTGGGGGAGCCATTATTGAAGAGGCCAAGGTAACTTTGTATATAATTTGGATACTTTGTGTATACCTCATTCTATCTATGATCAACTTCACTCAAAGTAGATTCAGCAGTGTATGCAACATTTCAAATGTAAATGGATGAAATGCTTATGCTGCACTAGTTTAATCTGCTCATTGGTTCATGTACTATATAATAAGAAAAGGCAAAGTGAGCATACTGTTTTGTCTACTTGAGTTACCTTTTCTTCTTCTTCTTCTCTAAGATATTTGGAAAATAATTAGGAAGAAGCAGTCTAGAAAATTTTTTTGGTGTTGGTTAAGCATCACCTATCTAACTGTCAGGAACTGTTGATAGTAAAGCGGATGATCTTAACCATGTTCCAAATCAGACTCCGACGGCACTCATCCCATTACACCTTCACTGTCACCACATCACACAGCCAACCATTCTATTCAGCCCTCCAATCTTCAGACTCCCATTATATCATCATGTCTTCTTCAGAGCTCATTCCCATGCAATGCTACAACACCCAGGACACACATATCCAGGCAGAACCATTAACATATCATTATCTTTGTGTACCCCCACCAGCACATTTCTCACTCAGAAGACGATCCCATCCAATCTACACTCAGTCATATGCGATAGGAGATGCAGTCTATTTCCCAGAAAGCCAAGAACCATACATATTTCTTGGAATGACGTCTAGACCAGTATATCGTGATAGGAGTAGAGTGAAATATGAGGCAGAGTTCAGGGAACCATCCCATCCTAATTATCCCGCCCACTCCGTTCGACTCACTCTTAAACACAAAATGAGAGTGTACGATGTATACCCATTAGTCCTCCTACTCCCAGACCCCTATCCTTGGATTGGATACTGGAGAAATTATGGAAGATATGTTGCCTGTGACCTGGAAATTCCGAGATAACTCAGTCTCCTGACTCATCCTAAGGCCCCTCAGGAGTAGTGGACAAAGTTGTTAGATGTTTATTGGTAGACTTCCTTATTGTTTCTTTTATATGTTTCCCCTTTTCTTGGCATGACTCAGACCTGTTTCCTATTTTGTTAGTCTTTTCTCGTTATTATTCATCATCCTTACCTTTTTGGTTAGTCTCCCCCTATTATAGCCCCTAGCCCCTATTCACACAGCCTCGATGCTGTATCATTTCTCCAGAGTTTCTCTATAGTTTCCTCTTTTGTATACTTTGTTCTCGTGCTTTGTCATTCAACTGACATAGCCAACCTCTCGCATTGTTTCGCATCGTTGCTTGGTTTTTGTATATAAAGGCCTCTGGCTTACCTCTGTAATAACAAGTTCACAAGTTAAAACCCCAAGTCAAGTCTCCAAGTCCAAGTCAAGACTAGTCTAGAAATGTCTAGACTATTGTATTCAAGTCCCAAAGTCAAAGCCCAAGTATTAGTCAGCATGATACGTTCGTGTCTCAGGTCATGTCCCTGTCACATCACACCATATTTCGTTCACATTCTATTTTCATTCATACATAGCCTTGTCACAGAGTATAATCCAGTGTGTGCCGAATGACTGTGCTAGATCCTTCCAGAGAAAAGGACCGGTGTGTGCAGGCTTTTAGGTATCATTACCTAGAGCAACTCTACATCGGGCATGCTGCCAGCAGGATCCATGGTTCTTAATGATAGCAAAGTGTCTGAGAGTCTTGTCTTCTAATAGGCATCTAGCCCAAATGATTAAATAGTTTTATTGTTTGATAAATTATGGTGCCCGGCTGGTCGAGTTTTTATGGCCCCGGTTTGAGTGGGTACGCATGGTGAAAGTTGGAGACTACCTCCATACCATGTGCTAGCTCTGTTGCAGGAAGCCAAGAGGTTTCTTCTTCCATTCCTTTGTAACCGGCCCACCTAACTAGGTATCTGAATTGGCAGCTGTGGTATCAGTCAATTTTTGAATCCAGGATTTCTGCTATTTTGTACTCTGGCTCCCCGTCAATTTTGACTGGTGGCTGACAAGGTACCATTTGACCAGGGAAGGTGTTGGGGGTTGATGGTTCCAGCATGGATACTTGGAAGACAGGGTGAATTGACCGCATGTTTTTGGGGAGATGGAGGGTGTAGGATACTAGTCCCACCTGAGCTATGACTTCGTAAAGGCCTAGGTATTTCTCAGATAATTTCTGGGACGGTCTCGTGGTCCGGATATTGTCCTATTTGAGGAAGACTTGATCCCTGATCCTGATTTCTGGTGCTTGGGTGCAGCGTTGATCTGTGGAGGCAGCATATCATTGCTGGGCAGCAGTTATGTTTTCACAGAGTTCCTGGTGTAGCTTGTCTAGTTTTACCATGAAGTCACATGCCTTGGAGGAAGCTATGTCTTGCTTGGGGTGGAAGGTGATGTCTGGGTGATAACCCTTATTGGTGAAGAAGGGAGAGATTCTGGTCGTGGTTTTGGGAGCATTGTTATAGGCAAACTCTGCGATTGGGAGGAGGTCCACCCAGTTGTCCTGCTGGTAACTGCAGTATACCTGGAGGTACTGCTCTAGGGTCTGGTTCATCCGTTCCATCTGGCCATCACCCTCTGGGTGGTAACTGGAGGTGAAGTGCAGTTTCATGTCCAGGGCCTTTCCCAGGGACCCAAAGAAGGAGGATACAAACTCCGTTCTGCGGTCCAAAGTGACATGTGATGGGACCCCATGTTTGGAGACCACGTGGAGTATGAATAACTTGGCCAGGATGGGAGCCATGATGGTGTCATGGGTGGTGATGAAGATGGACTGTTTGGTGAGTCGGTCTACAATGACGAGGATAGAGTCGAAACCGGCCAACGGGGGCAGTTTTTTTATGAAGTCCATTGAGATAGAGTTCCATGATCATGTGGGGACTGGCAGCTGCTTCAAGAGGCCATATGGTCCATGTCTTTGTGATTTGGTGTGCATGCACGTCATGCAGGATTTGACATAGGATTTGATGGTTTTTCGGAGCTCAGGCCAGATGTATTCCCATCTAATGAGATCTAGTTTTTGGTTTTGTCCGAAGTGTCCAGAAATGGGGTAGTCATGTTTGTTCTGTAGGACTCATAGGCAAAGGTCTCCACTGTCAGGTATGTAGATGCATTGTTTAAGGAGGAGGAGGCCATCTGGTGAGGCTGACCATTTCCTGTCAGGGTTGTCAAACTTTCCCAATGCTTCCACATTGCTCCAGGTTGCTGTATGGATGTCATTATGAAGCCCTTCCATGTCCATCATCGTGACTGCTTGGAGCATGAGGAAGTATTGTGATGTGGCCCATAGGGATGGGACTAGTTGTTCCATAGTGAATATGGGTCAAACATTGTTGGGGTTGACTATGGCATAGCTGTTTCCCCCTTCCTTTGGGTAGACATCCTATCGTCTAGTCAGTGTGTCTGGTTTTGCTCCCAGGTGCCCAGGGCAGAAGCAGATGGTCATATTGAACTGTGAGAGGTATTCTGACCAATGGACCTGCTGGCGAGTGAGGAGCTTGGTTGTCGAGAAGTATTCCAGGTTTTTATGGTCCATGACTATGTCAACAGGGTTGGGGGACCCTTCTAGGTAGTGTTGCCAGGTTTTGAAGGCTTTGTAGATTGCAAGCAGCTCATTATCATGTATGTCATAGTTCAGTTCTGGGGGTGTGAATGTCTGAGAGTGGAAGGCAATTTGATGTATGTCATTGTCTGTGGGGGAGACTGTTGATAAGATGGCTGCAAGGGCATAGTCAGAGGTGTCTGTCTCGATAATGAGGCAGGAACCAGGAATCCACTGGCTTAGCATGGGGGCCATTGTAAAGGCTTTTTTGAGGGTTTTGAAAAATGTCCTGCAGTGATCGGTGAAGTTCCATGGTGTGTCTTTCCATGTCAAACTGGTTAGCAGGATCATGAAGTTAGAGTAGTTGAAAATGAAGCATCTGTAGAAGTTTGCAAATCCTAAGAAGGACTGTACGTCCTTGACCTTGTGCAGTTCATGCCAGTCCTGAATTACTAAAATTTTGTCATTAGCTATGGTGAGGCTGTTTGGGGACAGAATATATCCTAAGTATTCCATGGTGTCAGTGTGAAACTGGCATTTGTCTGTGTGGGTGTAGAGGTGATTTGTTCGAAGTTGCTTCAGAACTTCAAGTACATGTTTCCTATGTTCTTCGAGGTTGTTGGAGTATATTAAGATGTTGTCCAAGTAGACCAGTACCAATATGTCGAGTAGGTTGGAGAAGATGTCATTCATGAGGCATTGGAAGGCTGCCAGGGAGTTGCTTAGTCAGAAGGGCATGACACACCATTTGAAGGATCCATATTGGGTGCGGAATGCAGTCTTCCATTCGTCGCCTTCTCAAATGTGGATGAGGTGATAGGCATGTCATAGATCTATTTTTGTGAAGATCCTGGCCTTGTGGGGTCTGTCGAGTAGGTTGGAAATGCAGGGCAATGGGTACCAGTCCATTTTTATGATTTTGTTGAGTCCTCTGAAGTCGACACATAGTCGGAGGGAACCGTCCTTTTTCCTGGCAAATAGGATGGGTGCTCTGCCTGGCGATTGGGATGGGTGGAAAACCCATGGATATGTGTTTGTCTATAAATTCTTGCAGTGATTTTAGTTTGCTTTTGGAAAGGGAGTAGGTTGGGACAAAGGGAGGAGAGGTTCTCTCATCAAGCTCTATTCTTGAGTTGTAGGGCCGGTGCAGGGCCAAGGTGTTGGCTCTTTTTTGCTGAAGACATCCCTGAATTCATAGTATTCACACAGGACATTGGTTAGTCTACAGGACCGTCTCTATTCTTATCCAGATTGGAAAGGAGAAGCTGGAGGTCTGGGTACCCTCCATCTTTGAGATGCAGGCAAATGCTGCCATGTTGACCAGTGCAACTTTAGGTGCAACGAGCATTTTCTTTGGAGGGTCAGATGAGCATTGTGTGGGGGGTGTGGGTTCTGGTGGTTTCATGGGGTCAGATAGTGGCAGATTTCTGAACGATATACTACCCAATCCCTAGTCAATTGATGGCTTGAAGTGGGTGAGCCAGTTGTGTCCTAGTACTACTGAGCAACTTGAGTCTAATGGAGCTATGAAGAAGGTTACAGAGTATTGTTCCCCTTGGGGGAACCGGATCGGGAGTTCAACGATTTTGCGTATTGAAGATTTGGAGGAGCCATCGAAGAGTCTCAGCGGAATTGGTGTTATGTCATGGTGCTGGAGGTTGTGTCTCAATACCAGTTCCAAATCAAGAAAGCAGTGTGTTGACCCTGAGTGAATGAGGGTGTTCAGACTGTGGCGTGGCAGGGAGTCGGAGGTCAGTTGAATAGTTAGTGAATTGGGGCTTGAGAGCATGGATGTGTTGAGCCTAAGCTCTGTTAGGGCATTGATGGTCCTAATGTCTCCCGTGGTTGGGGCTGGGGTCTTCTCAACTTTCCTTGTAGTTGTAGCAGTGTGTTCCATTGCCGCTGTGGAGGAGGGTTTAGGGCATTCCTTTGCTATGTGACCTTCCTTGCCACAAAAAAGGAAGAGGTCTCATTCAAGATGGTGCTGTTGTTCTTGCAAGGTGAGTTTCCCATCTCTACTGAGTTTGGGCGAGTGTTGGCCCTCCGATGTCTGGTTTGTTTCCCTGGCGTCTTCTGATTTCCATTCCCAGTACCGGCAATCAATGGACCACGATAGGAGATGAAGTTGTGGTAGGGAAGGAGGTTTCCCTACCCTAGATATCTCATCCTTGATCCTTCTGGAGAGTCCCTTGTAAAACTGGTGGTGGAGAGCAGAGTTGTCCCAGCATGTGCAGGTGGCAAGATGATTGAATTCGACCATGTAGTTTGTGATGCATTGGTCATCATGCATGCGGAGTTTCTCGAGGTCAATTTTAGCCTCTCCTTCCAGGTCGTGGGGGCCAAAATTGGTTTTCAGCTTGGAGACAAATTCATTGTGGTCATGGAGCCAGGAGGGTTCATCATGGTTGGTGAGAGCTGGCTCAAACCAGTCCAGGGCGGTCCCGGTCAGGTATGACAATGTATAGGTCACCTTGGAGCTATCAGAACTAAAGTCATCAGGGCAGTCTCAGAAGATCAGATTGTATTGTATTAGAAAGGCTTGTAGTTTCCTTGAGTCAGACCCATTGAAGGGGTCTGGGTTCTGGATTTGTGTGGGAGGGGTCACTTTCCTGGAGGTGGAGAGGCTGTTTGCTCACAATGTGATTACTCTGACAAGGTTTGTTGTGTTACTTGGGTGATCCAGGCAAATCTGAGGTGTGCAGGTTTTGGAACCAATGGGTGGTGGGTTCTGAGAAACAGGTGTGTGACGGAGGAAGGGTCTGGTGAGGCTTTGTAGGAATCGGGCCCGAGTCTTGTCTCTCATGACGATCAGGAGTGTGAGTATGAATATACTATTAAGATCGCATATCAGGCGCTTAGCTAGGTGCTTCTAAGGTTATTCTGATGATTCTGAATGATCTCTAGAAGTTCCCATTTTCCAAATATTTGGAAAACAGAGGTTGGTTTGGGCAGAAAGTATGGAAGGACAGGAGTGCCTGGGGCTTCAGACTGTTTGTGGTATTAGATAGTTCAACTAGTCATTCAAGTGTGTTTGAGGTTGCAGGGACTGGCTTCAACTTATGTGTTGCGCCCTCCTTGATCGTCTGTCACTAATTTTGGAATGTCGGAAAGTTACCAGAACTGAATTGGAACTATGATGCAGAACTAAATCAATATTCATACTGGCGAATAGTCCAGTCAACTAGTGCCTTATATACATGAATCTATCCTTGTACTATCTTGTGCCAAGTAAAGACAAGGGGAGAAGGAACATACAAGAGGGCTAATAGGGGGGCAAAAACAAGGGGACAAGGTATGCGATAATCTTAAGTTGTTTGCATGCAGAACCTTGATTTTCAGAGTCACAGAAAAGTGTTGGGATTAGAAGTCATGGGTTTCTGATTGGAACCGCAGAAAGGTTGTTTGGGGAGTGGTCTAAGTTGGTTCATAACAATTGTCCTATCCTTGGCCACATTCCTGTTATTCTATTTTTTATTGTTTTATCCCCGTTTACATTCCTCCATTCTATTTTTATTTATTGTGGACAATACCCTCACATGCTCTGCATACTTATTGTCCCACATTCCTTATTCCACATGTTGCTTCTTAACCTATATAAGTAGGACATGCATGTACATACTTCCTCATTCTGGGTATCGACTAGGCTTAGGCCCCTTACCTTTCCTTTCCCCTGTAAAGTCCTCTACTTGGGCCAGCACCTTCAGCACTCCCCAAGTATCCCTTATGTTCTAAATTGGTGGCATACATAGAAAGTTGGGTGCAATGCACAAGTACATTGAAGCCCAAGTCACAACTTTTGGCCTGCAGGACTTGACTGCTCCCCACCCACATCTTTAACATTAACGAAGCTTGACAATTACCTTTCAGTGCTGCCATGGAGTCATCCCTTCATGGCCATCCCCTGTATCCTGCTCCCTCTGCCAGTCCTCTGTTGTTGCCTTTGCACCTTCTGTGGCCTCTTTTGCTATGTCAACCATCACCTCTATCTTACTGAGGACTGAGGTGAGGCACTCCTCCACATGAACCCCCACTCCCTGTGCAGCCTCTTCTAATATTAGTATTGCTACCACCCTTACACCCTCCTGTAAAGTTTTTCTGCCGACATTGTGTGCTAGCGAGAGCAGGGCATCTGAACCACTCTACTGACAGGGGATCTTCCCTCATGAGGTACCTGTACCTGTTGAGGTACCCCCTGGCCTGCTCTCTGGTACACACTGACAAGTTTGGTTTGGCTATTAATTCAGCTCTAGTCTGGCTGCTGGTCTGCTGTATGGTGC